>VFFE01008050.1:5550844-5578845 GCA_008921705.1 Burhinus oedicnemus
TTTAGAGATACCATGTCTTCAGAGGAATCAGAACATTTTATGTTGGCATGGGGTGAATTTGCTCCAGTTCTTATTAAGATAAAATATATATTTCATATGCTTTTGAATAAAATTCAAAAATTATAATAGTATTTATTTATATAAAACATAGTAACCCTTTTATCTGTTATATTAAGTAAATTATCAGTATGATGACATCATAATTCAAAGACAACATTAAATTATAACATAATTTGATACTTTATATAGAACAATAAATCAGTGCATCCTACACCTTGTGTGACCTTCTATTTTAAACTGCAAATGAAAACAGTTAATTTGCCGCTCCACTGTTGCAAAACTACCATTCTCACAGACGAAAATGCACCCAAATTATAATGCATCTTCTCAAAATTACTTTTTCTGCCCCAAAATTTAAGGACCTACATTTCTGTCTTGGGAAGAGCAGAGGCAATCACAGTTCTGTACCTCCCTCAGTTCTTTACTGTGACTTTTAGAAAATGTGTATCAAAGCAGGATATTTTCTGCCCTTTCGGGTTAATTTGTTTTACCTACTTATTTCTCACTTGAAGTCTTAATTCTGTCTGTCGGGCAGATCCTGCCAACCCTCTTCTGTAGGCACATACAATCCAATAGGCTTTCATACAGGTTTGCACAGCAGAAGCAGAGTGCAATGATTTCCATATTTCTGCTACATTTGAATCTCATGTACATAAGGAAGCTCTTCCCCAGACATTTCTGTCAGCAGCTCTGGAGGTGGGTAGACAGCAGACAGAGCAAACCAGTAGCAGTTGATTGAAAATATGAAGATCCACTGATTTACTTGTTGTGCCCAACATCTTTGCTGGAGCAGAAGGGAGATTTTCCTTATGTCGTAATCCCCTGCAATGATCCATGTGATTTGCAACAAACTAAATATCAAGCACTTTACGATGTCCTAAATGGATGCATTTATGATACTGGACATGGTGAAAAATAAGAAGCTATAGTACATGGACAAGCAACTGTGACTGGTGCAATTAGGGGCCTCGGCAGAAAGCAGAGGGAAGGAGGGACTGCCTTTTGCAGTTCAACGCAGGATTCTGTAAGACCCTTCGTGTGGCCCTCAAGTGCTTTCCAGTAATGTAATACGACTGACATGTGCTTGCATACTTAATTTTTACTATCTTCTTCCGAGTATTTCTGAAGTACCACGTGTAGTTTTGATACGGGTTTTGTTTGGGGAGAGAGTTTAAAATGTAAATAGTGCCTCATATTTATCCTGAAGACGGCAGCTCAGCCTGTGCTTGTGGCAGGACGTGGAAGGATGGTAGTCACCCTTTTCATCTGTGGGAGTGTCCCCGATTGGCCTTTAGGAAAGGTTTAACCCTGGAGCTCCCGTGTGCCTGGGGAGTGAAGTTGTTGACGGCAGTCTTCAGTGGGAAACCTAGGTGATTTTCAGATATCCTGAACTCGGGCTGTTGCGATCCTTAAATAAAAGGAGTGAGATATTTAACTTCAACCAGCAGTGTATGAGAAGCCCATATACAGTATAGAAGTTGAACTTGTCCTGGTTGCAGCAGGTCCTATTGCTGATGAGATCCACTGCCGCACTGGGGGCTGCGTGTGCTGCCGACAGGCTGGTGGCTCCGTGCCCAGGGACTGCGTGTTTCTGGGGGCCTGGCAGGAGATGGCATGGCCTCAGCCACCAAGGGAGGTGGTTATCCAACGGTGTAGGACAGGCTCTCCTGATCAACCAGAGATGGTTGAAAGCTCAGCGTTAGCAAGTGCATTGAGTGCTTAGTAAAAGCAAATAAATTTATGGACCTTTCACATGTATTATTGACATAGATTTTTCTTTCCTCACCTTTTTTTTTTCTTTAAGAAAAGCATTTTTCGTAGTAAAATTTGTGATGTGAAAGACTTGCATATATCCATGTCGACGTGCATCTGTGGAAGAGTTAAGCCATCACCATGGTTCATTGCAGTTTGGTGTTTCTGACGCCTGAGCAAGCCTTGCTCGGACACAGGAATTTAAACTCAGTGAGACTTGTGACTGGAGAGAAAAGCAGGACTTGTCCTTCACAGATAAATTTGTTCAGAGTTAAACAAGGCAACTTTTATTTATGTTCTCAATATTAAGTGGGAGGCTAACAATTGTCAAAAATAATTCACATGCTTTAGTGCATATACATAAACCATTCAAATGTGTTAGTTAATGCTTTTTAAATTAAAAACATAAAGATCTGTGAACAAGATGAATTCTTAGCAATGAAAAAGAGACCCTCACAAACCTTGTCAGCTTGAATCCAGGTTGATGATTGCTATTAGAAAGAATCATAATCAGATGTGCTAAAACGATGACAGTGCTGAATAAGTCAGCAAACGTGAGAAGCAGTAGGAACAGGACCATCGTGGGATGCTGTTAATGGTTGATTTCACTGAGTCTCAGTTGATACATGGCACTATTTCTTGCCTGACTATTTTAAAACATTTGCGTTATGAGAAAAAGAGTCAGAAATGGAGAAAAAGTCTCAACCTTACAATTGAAGAACATTTTCCCCCTCCACCAAATGCCTAGGAAATACAGAAATTTGAAGTAAAAAAAAGCACCCTTGCTGTCAGTCTATACTAAGGGAACGTTCTTCTTTATACAGCAACTTCTGTCATGGTTTTGCAATCATTTGAACACTAGATAAAATTAAAAATAAATGGAACAATAGCTATTTCTATTTCACTTTAATACAACAGAAAGTTGGATTTTTTTGCCATAGAAGGCAAGGCTTGCGTCAAAGCAAACTTAGGCTTAGAGTTTGCAAGGAATTATGAAGTGTGGTATGTGTCTGGGTTTGTATACTTTATTTATCATCACTGTTGTCTTGTGAGGGCAGGTTTGCCATAACTCACTGCTTCACTTTTCATGAGTTACAGTCATGCTTTTGTTCGCAAGCAATAAGAATAGTATCATTTCTTTCATTTTGTTTTTCTTTATACATGCGCTCAAATGTACACAGTGTAAATCTGTGCCTCCAGTAAAAATCCCTGCGAAGTAAAAATGCAGTTCATGTAAATGCTTGTGCACATTAGAAAAATATAAATACAAAGAACAGGCTTGGCCCAATATAGAGCAGCGTTTAATGCCAGCATTACCTATTAAAATCAGTGCATTAGGCTTATGGTAGATGCGTGTATGTTAGTTTAGCATAATACTGCTAAAATTGCCAATCTAAAGCCCAGTTGCTGTAGCCATTAAAAAAGCAAATGCTCTTTCCCCTTCATTTATAGCAGTATTTGGTCAGTGTGCAATGTGATTAGCATGATATTCCATCACACTGGACTTTCATTAATCAACAGATAACCCTCTCAGTTGAGTAAATTCAGTTTCTCTCGCATCTTAGGGCTAGGAAGACAAAGTATGAATCCCACCAGTCAGGGAAGTCTAGTCAGCAAAACAGGCAACATAGAAATAAGGTTATTCTTGTTTCCCTGCCCTCTGGGCCACGTCTCTGCCCTTGTGCAATCCTTGTGGTACAGAGCAGTGTCCGAGAGGAAGACGAACTCCTGCCTGCCCCAGTTTGCTGTGGTGGTTTCATCCGGGTGAGTGAAGGGACACAGTGCTGTGACACATATACAGAAATGTATACAGAGAGAGCGGAAGAGGGAGGAACCCCCAGCCAGACACTGAGCTGTCGCAAAGCGGAGGTTGATTTTCTGCCTAGAGCCAGTCTGCAATTTTCTGGAGACCAGCTCAAGAGCCAGGGTCACAGTTCTCCGCGAGCAGTAAGATAGCCGGAGCTTTCTCTGAATCGACCTTCAACCTGGGCACCTTCACACCCAGGTGCTCCTACCGTGCTCATAATCCCACAGCTCTTTTATCTCCCCTTTCCATTAGGCCTCTTTTTAAGACTTTCTTAAGCAGAGACGACCATGGTGAAAAGTCATCTTTCTTGCCAGTGGGCACTGGGTATGACATCTGATGGCTGCCAAAAAAAGAGACTTCTTTTTCCAAAGTGGAGCAGGTGGCAGTAGCTGACTGGAACACCATGCTGGCACTCGTTATATCATAGCACTGACAGCAGAGCTGGAAGCTAACAGGTTCACAGTTGCCTAATGTCATCATGCTGAAGACATTTTTAGAAAAGTTATGCAATTGATTAGCTGGCTACATATACCTTTTTTTTCAAGCTGAGTTGGTATTTTTATGCTAACACAGCTAATAGCAATAAAATAGCTTTACAGACTAAGTGCTGCAAATGAAGGTTTTAGCAGGTTTTGGCAGCACATCTTCCAACAGCTCTCACACCATCCTGCAAGAGGTCCTTGGAAGTTATATGAAATGCATAGGAAAGTGACTACACTAATGTGATCCCTAAATCCAAGAGTAATAATTGACGGTTTCTTCTATGGAAGGGTATTTTCCATGTGGGTTTTTTTGCTGCGTCTCTCGGACTGCTCCACCTCTCTTCTGCAGAAGGACATTTGTCATTTGAAGAGACAGTGAGGAAAAACATTGTGTCATCTCTCCTGAATGGCAACTGTACCACGCTCCACAGCCCAGATCCCCCCTAATTTTAGACGTGTATCCAAGGCACGTAAATTGAGATCAGTGGCAGCCTGGTTGTTGATAATCCCAGTGCGGAGACAGGCATTTGAGGGAGCGATTCAGTTTACCACAGATCCGAGAAAGAAGAGGAAACCCAGGACAACCACCTCCCCTGTTTCAGTGCTGTAGTTACATATCTCAGTGTTTAAGGGATTAAGCCAGGACTGTGTTGTCTCTGAAACCAGTCTGACGGAAACAGTGAAGTGATTTACTTCAGCTTAAATTGTGGTTTAGTTGTGAATTAGCTGGCAAATACTTAAAAACGACAAATTCTGGTAACATCAGAACATACATACATACATACATAGTTGGATACAAATGGAAGAAATGGCAATTGCTTTTCCCCCAGCAATGACGACAGAAGATACATGATGCAGTTATCAATCTCAGAATCTTTATTAAAGCTTAATGGTAGATGCTGTACTGAGGGAGCTTTTTGTTTCACTTTATTACGTGAAATGATTGCAATATTTTCTTTTGGATGAGGACTTTGCTAGAGTTACTTCTGTTTCTAAACCTGAAAAATTATAGCAGAGCAACGTGTTCTCCGTGGAGCTGCAGCGTAAGGCCACGGAGCTGTCAGCTGATCAAGCAAAACTCGCCATTAATAGAATAGCTTAGAGGAATCCAATGGGCTCTAAAAAGACATTGAACATGATTTGTACAGCTTGTACTTTAAAAAAAATTGCAAATACTGCTTAATTTTGCAGTGGAAGAAAACAAAGAGACAAAGTTTGCATTTCAGCAATAGGATTTCTACTTAAAAAAAGTTATTTTCTGGTGGGGTTTTTTAGCTAGAAAAAATGGATGTAAGCTGCACCTCTGAATGTTTCATTTCTCCCATGTTTCTCCTTCCCTTCCTGCCTTTCCCCTTTTCCTTCATCTGTTGTAAGTAGTATAATACTTCAAGAATGGGGAAAGCATGAAGGGAAGTTATATAAAATCCAAACTTCTGGGGGAAGAGGGAGTTGAAAATCAACAGCCAAATGAGCAAGAAAACAATTACTTTCTGGTTCCAATGTGTTCATTTTCCTAGTAGGACTTTTGACCCTGAAATGTTCTACCTGCAGTAGCTCCCCATATTTGTTAATTATCAACCGACACTTCAAAGCCGATCGGTTTTCAAGGGCTTTTGTGGAGGTTAGCTCAGGAAAATGAGTATTCAGTATTGCAGGAATATGTTTAATTTGAGGAGGTTTCATTTTGGTAGGGCTTGGGTTTGCAGGAATGCATTGTACCTCTCAGATGTCCTTAAAGCATCTTGGGGATAGGCCCTTCAAAGAAAGAAAATAAATGTATGCAATATAAAAGTCACAGGGATATTTCTGACACAGTGTCATATGATTTTGCATTGCAAGATAGCATCTCTTGGAAAATGATAGCTAAATGGAATGTTTTAAAAATATATATGGTGTAGTAGTTGCTGTACTGACTGATAAGGACATGCAGAAGGCTTTCTATTTTGTTTCACTTTGTTATATCTTTTAATAATTTAGCCTAGATATTATTTTTGTGCTGGTAGTGTCATATCCGATCTCACTTGTCCTCTGCCCCCCAAAATACCTTTGAAACTTACAAGTAAAACAAAGTACCCAATTCTGCCCTCCCTGTGTACATGAGATTAAAGCTGAGTTTTGCCCAAGGAGGGCTGCGTGGTTAGCCCAGTGATCTGGAAAATAGAAAAAAACAATAATACAAACTAAGACTCTCAAAAATAATTGCTAAGATTTTTTTAATATGTTATTAATTTCAAAGAAATTTATGGCTCTAAGTAATTCCGGATGCAGCCTAACACACGTTTTTCGTTACTAGTAGAAACTTTCTGTTATCATTGTCTGTTTTTAAGAATGAAGAAAACACTTCTTTCATGTGCTTCATTACTCCCCCATTGCTGACTTCACTGAACCAATATTTTGATGTTAACATTTCCAAATTATATATTTGTTAAAAAAAATGATTAAAGAGCAACTTTAGAAATCAGTTAACCTAACGGTTAAGTGCAGAACACCGTTTCAGCCCAAAGTAACTTAACCCTTCTTTAAAAAGACCTAAGTGTAAAGAATAAAGACAGTATTTTTCCTTTTCCTTTTTTTTAAAGAAGCCACATGAAATGTTCTCCGAGTTAAGTTTTACCATTCATAATGAATGCAGTCTCGCCATTCAAATGCGACCATAAGTACACAGAAGATAAGAATTTAATTAAATGTAGATTAAAACCAAACAGGAAAACACACTCGCTGATAATTTTATCCCATCCTCTGGCCATATTTTTTATACTTCCTTCTTGTTCTTCTTTGGGCTATAGCTTATCAACATGCCGATAGTACCATAACTCATTACATCTGATGGTGCTGCTGAAATGTGCAGGCTTGGTGCTTGAATTTCAGAGGCACTTAAAATGCAAAGCATGTAAATGTCTATGTTAAATATATTAGTGTGGTAATGTTAGTGAAAAGAAAGTGATTTCTTACAAATCCTTGTACCTCACATCATAAATTATCATTGCCCAGTCACAAACTGGTTTAAAAAAAAAATCTATTGACGCGTTCTCTTAAAATGTATTTATCTTAAAATATATTAATTTTGTTTTCATATGTCTTAACTGTCTATTTTAATTTTCATTTCAGTTACTGAAATAGATTACGGAAAACATAGAGATTATATTTTTAGTGCTTGGTTTAATGCACATAAGGTAAACAGGTGACTGTGAGAGGTCTGATTTATCCAGTGTCACAGTTCAAGACCAAATGACAGTGTGGAGGCTAAGTGGACCTGGATACCAAAACACTTTTAATCACACATGCATGCAATTTTACAAATTATGCAATCTCCTTGTTCCACGGAGGGAGATGACCGGGTCTAGAAGCCAAGTGGTGCAGCTGTGCTCTACGTAGTCCTGGGGCTGGGCTGGGGGTCCCCAGGGGTCTGTCCCAAGGGATACCCCCAGTTATAGGGTTGGTAGAGAATATCCCTTTCTTAATTGGCTCGTCTGGCTTTAACAGCGATTAACAGCTTGTTACGCTGAAATCACGCCTTTATTCTTATAGCTGAGATACTCCCTTATCCTATAGGGTTAACTAAAGTTCATCCACTTATGCTAACACTGTTATCAATCGGGCCCAACTGCTACACATAGCTGTATTTTGATGCACCAGTATTAATAATCAATTTAGGAAGACGATTTTTTAATATACAACAAGAATAAAGCATTTATGTTTTAAAGGTCAGGCTCTGCCGGACCGGTAGCCTCTAACACATCTGCAACAAGTTCTTTAGCTTACCAGCGTTGTAAGATAAAGAAAAACGTGATCCATAAATAATTTAACCTGAATTTGTCCACTATTATTTATTTCCAATGTACTTTGCTCGCTACACATACTATACCTTTCAGGGAAAGAAACTAAACAGTTTAGGTCTGTGAGGGTTTCACTGATGGTAGAACAGGCATTGGACCCAGCTCAGCAATACGGAGATCAAAGTAGTAGTTTGCTTAATTAAATATTATGCTAAGGTTTAGAATGTCAATGTATTCTTTAATATGCAATCTTGATTTATTAAGCACTATTAAAGCATAACTGAAATCATTTATATGCTCGCGCTATCTTATATTTCTAACCAAGGCCTATAAAAACTGGAACATTCTTTAGTTTTGCAGTAAGGAAAGAAGGATTTCTTTCTGCTATTTTATCAGTAAATAAATTATTTAGCTATATTTTGCTTTTAAGTGATTTAGAATGGTCTGAGAGTTGCAGATGTGAGTATGAACTTTGCTTCAGCTCTTGACCAAGAGGTATTTTCAAATGAAGAAGATGGATCTGCAACTTTTTATAATTAGATGGCCTTTGACCTGAGCTTTGTGGATCAATCAGAAGAGAAATTACTTCATGTAAAAAGTTTAATAATATTAGAAAGTAATTACTGAGGCAATCAGAGCAAACTCTGCACCTCATCAAGAACCATACCTGACCTACCATCGCTCAAATTTAGGACAGGATTTGAAAGCAAGTTTTCCAGTGCCAGACCAGACAGCGTAGGAAGTATGTGACACCTATGAGTTAACATTCCCCACCATTCCCCTACACGTATTTTCAGGGTAGAACCTAGTTTCCATTAGTTTCTTCCACTTGACACCAAAATGAGGTGAGATCCATGAGAACTTGCATGTAAGTATTTTTTTTTTTTAAATTATTAACCTTAATAATAGTTTGTGTCAGGCAAAGCTAAATTTGAGTCTGAACGTCAGCACATGGCAAACCTCTGAGTCTCTTCAATGTCGAAGCGGTTTGATACATTTCAAGTGATACATCACGATACTGAATTTTTGGACATACTGAAAGAAATAGTCTTAAAATCGAGAACTACATTTAAATAGAGTTAGAAATAAAGTATATTTCTTTTTCAACATCCGCTGCTGCCTTGTTACATGGAAAAGTCAGCCCAAAGGTCTGTAAAACAACGAAGCTTCAAGAGAGGGTATTGCTGGTCACTGCAGTGACATTTTGGGATTAGTTTAAAATGCAACATGTTTCCAGCCCACAGATCCTGCGGTACTTTCCAAAGGAAAAGATACCACAGCTGTTGAGAAAACCTGAAACAGTGAAAGCTGAATTTTTAGAAGCATTGCTCTGAAAGAACTGGGTGTAATATTGGATGTGTTAATAATTCAAAATGTTTAAAGAAGGACTCTGTTAGCATGGAGATCGTTGGCTAGTTCCACAAAGGACTAGTGCATCAAATCTAGTTTATAGAGGAGAGAGAGCCTGTATTACTGCTTCAGTGTCTGGGAGCCTTCGGAGCACATTGTGAGGGCTTGCCGCTCTCCAGGAACAGCTAAGCGCCGCTCTGCAAGAGTGATGGCCTCTTCCCACATCTGCAGGTGTAAGGGCTGATACGCGGAAGAATTGATTCTTTTTTACACTTCCTAGGGAAAGGCAGAAAAGGCTGCAGAAAAGCTGTAAAATTTATTTTTCATTCATTATCTCTGCTCCCTAAGTTCAGGAGGTGTCAGCTTTTGCCTTTCTGCTGGCACACAGAGACGAATAATTCAGCAAAACCGGGGGTGTGGCAGCGCCCGCTCCTGCGGGGCCGAGAGCCACGTGGATGTGTCCAACTTCTGATCCTTCGCCATCCCTGGGCTTCCAAAATTGTCTAGGTACCACGGCATATGATACCGGTAATGTTTTCAGACAGGAAGTCAGCAAAAGGAGTTGGGTTTTTTTTGAAAGGAGCGCACTGCATTTTATTTTTCCTCTGACAAGTTCATGGCTTTACGAGCTTATCCAATTTCAGTGGAAAGCTGAAAACTGTCCCTGTGGATTTTGCCATCTGGTAAAGGCTCCACGGCGGAGCGGAGCGTGCGGTACTGAGACCCCCGGTTCTCTCGCCCGAGTCGGTGAGACCAGGGAGCCCCCTCCCCTCACACGGTCGGTGAGGCCAGGTCCGTCTCCAGCAGAGCCACTTGCTGGTCCCCGGTGCCTCGCAGGAGCCAGCAGCCCCGTCCGCAGCAGCACCGCTGGGGAGCTGCCGCCAGCAGGTTTGCAGAGGCGAGGGAAGCGTGGCCGGCGGCCAGCCAAGAGGCTGCGTCGGTGTCATCACCCCTGCTCTGGGAGACGGGTGAGGATGGAGAAATGCAATGGGACCCAGCAGCTCTTAGAGGGACAGGTAGGGCTAGTCACGAGACTTACCTTGCAGATACTGTAACACTGCACCAGTGTCAGAGCTTAGTAATTTTGGTGGCATTTGATCCCGTTTCCCTTTAGAATCGAACCTGATACCAATGCATCAAGAAAGCCTTCAGCTTCTGGTACCTAATAAAGACTAGCACTCTCCTAAACCTCATCTATACTTCTGGAGTGAAATGGTCTATGTTCTACCTCCATTTTTTTCTGTATAGTTCACGTGGATGTCGTGTGTGTACACAAATCTATTTGTGGCAAGAAAGAAGTTATGTTTTAGCATGGTCTTTTATTTTTCACAAGTAATTTATTAATACATATTTAATTGCAAGTTACACTATCACACACTAAATATCCCATATTCTGGTATGCAGAAGCACATCCTGTACTGTAGAAACAAAAAAATCGTATTGCAGGGATACTTGCATTCTTTCTAGTGCAAGACTGAAACTGCCTGGCAATTTTGCCATTTATTCTGTGAAATAAAACATGAAGCTTTGCATACAAATGTGTGATGTCCAGTTGGCGTTAAATTCAAGAAAAGCCCTTTTCACAGAGAATTCGTCCCCCAGTATACAGCGGTAGTTACCTTTGTTGATTTCTGCATCCTTTAAAATATCAACATTACCTTTGTCCAAAGGTGCTTACATCCTCATCAAACGCTTTAATGATTGAATCATCGGTTTGGCATGAGTAGTTTTAAGTGAACTACAGGGTAGAGATTTCATTAGCTGAAGTAGTTTTCTGCAAAATATTTGTGAAAATAAGCCGGGAGAAGTAAACAGTTGTGAAAGCCGAAAGGAGAAAATGACCCCTGCTAATAACGTAAGATTGCAGCCAGTAATCTCTTCTGTTATTTTGGCTGGACGATGAGTTCCTTACTAATTCCCTCCCTTCTCGATTCCTTTTTCTGCATTTTTTGTTTTACAAACACTTGGGTTACAGTCTCACAATAAGCACAGCTCCAAGTACGAACAGGATTACATACATCACCTTAATGGCAATATGTCCATCAGGCATTACAGGAAACACCCTCACCTCAGCATCAGTGGTAATATTTTAACCGGCTGTATTTCCACATTCAGCGCCCAGCCTCAAAGTCAGACTGGGGCTAATGCATGTTGCAATGTTAACAATAACATATTCTTCCCAGAAAAACTAAAATGACAGGTGTAGCTATTGATGCTTCGAGCACATACCCTGACCTAAAGACTCGCAATCTGCCGCACTCAATCCAGCACACACTGTGGCAGCAGAGCTGTGCTGGAAGCGGGCTGCAGACAGACTGACAAATGCTGCCGAGGAACTTTTAACTTTGTCCCCCCAAAATGTGGGTTTCGTTTGCTTCTTAACCTGATTGGTGCTGGAAATGAGCATCTCCCTATGCCTTACTGAGAGGTGATTTTCTTTCTAGCGTACAACACGATGCACTGTGGGGAATATGTATGTAACGCGGTCTCTTTTCATATGTTACAATATTTGAGCATACACCCACAGTTAAAAGGCTGCTTCTTGTGAAATGTGTACTCTTCGGTTAATTTTTGCAGCTAGAGTCTTGCTGCATTATAATTGCAAGTAGTATTGCCCTTCTGATTATTTCTCCTGACTTCCCTATTTC
The DNA here is from genome assembly GCA_008921705.1 of Burhinus oedicnemus. NCBI lineage: Eukaryota > Metazoa > Chordata > Aves > Charadriiformes > Burhinidae > Burhinus > Burhinus oedicnemus. The sequence continues at coordinate 5,562,720 of VFFE01008050.1, forward strand.
TGCAAAAGAAGCAATTACGAAGAACCAAAGCGATAATACAGCAAACATAACTTTAATTCTGCTTTCGGTGATTTATCAGTTATTATATTTTGAATTTCTCTGCAGATCATTGATTCCAGTTTGATTTTGTTCATACATCAATTTTGTCTAATTCTAGGTAAATATAAGTCACATTTTTCACATTATACCCCTCAGAGGGCTTTATTTTTTCATTTCAGTAACCATTATTTGAATCATAAAAAAACACATTACAGTATTCATAATGCACTGCTTATGTGACAGTTTTTGAACTTTAATATTCTTTTCTGTAGTGTGCTGGCTTAGCAGCCTATAAAAGAGACATATTGTTTATAATGTTTCTTCGCCACAACAAATGATGCACTTCTAGGGTTTATGAAATGGCAGTAGTTTTCTAAATTTGTGATTCTTCTGTGTTCAGCAGTCAAGAACAGTTGTACATCTGCTCAGCACAGACTTTAGGAGACTATGAACTTTAATTGAGGAAAAATAATGAGGGTTCAGGGACCACTGATACAGAGTCGGTTGGTAAGGCAGGTGCCCTGCTGCCAGATCAATGGATTATTTACTCCTTTGTCATAAACAAGAAACAGTTGGGTCTGTGTAGAGATTACATTCATATTCCAAAGCCAGGCTGCCTTTTTCTGTTCCCTTGTAAACATGCAGTATATTGAATACTTTTAAAACTTGCTCTGAAAAAACATAATAACTTTGCTCCTTCACTTAATGATGTAATGTTTACCTTAATAGTACGATTTAAAGGAACAATTTTAAATTCAGTGATACTCATTTTGCCAAAATCCGATTAATTAATAATCTGTACTTTGTGGGCATAGAACGGATTCTGTGGGGGTTGGGGGGTGTTTACATGTGTATACAAAGGCATATTTGTAATGCATAAAGCTAGATAAAAATATAGTATGAGGACGACAATTATATGAAGATATTTAGAAGGGAAGAAAAAAGATGAGAAATACAGAAGAGCACATTTAAGCCAATCTTTTACAGTCTGACTACCATAATGATAATGTTGTTTCAGAACAGAGTTTATAAAAATTTTACACACCACTGAAGTGGAATTTCCTGATGCTTTAATCAGAAAAAAATACAGACTGCTTTTCCATGTGAGTCAAGCAAGTAATCAGGAGTTTCAGTAGGCATCCCTAATCCTGCGTGTGCTTGTGGCTATCTTTTACACACCTGTGTAACCCAACAGGGCAAGGTCAGCAAAAAAGGGCATGTTCTGATCTAATAGGTATTCATTAGAAAAGCAAACAAAGACCACTGTGCAAGACTGCATGGAATAAGCCTTAATTTCCATTTTAACAAGTTACTTAGTCTTACATTACTCCGGGCCATTCAAGAAAATATGGATGCTTAAATCACTCGTGTCAGAGGTCATGGGATTAAGTTCCTGGTAATGGGCTGAGGGCCAAGGAGATCTGACTTCTGAAAGTAGGGCGTTAATCATCCGATCTCCTACATTTCTCCCCAAATTGCTAAATAAAAGTTGTTTTCAAGAAATTTAATCTAATGTCATATGTGGAAATATTTTTCCCAAAGATGATTCCTTTTCACACTCCACCACCATATTTTTAATCAATAATTTTGAGTTAATCCTTTGGGGAATCTCAGTTTTTATGCCCAATGAGAATTACATTGTAAAGTATCTATGACAAAAAAGCTTCTAAAACAGATTTTTTTTTTCAACAAATTACTAATTGAGTTACTGAAGTTATCCAGACTATATCCAGATTTAATAAATACAGGAAAGTAAATTTTTTTCTTGTCATAAATACAAAATGTCCCCGCTGTATACCCTTATTTTATTTAAGATATTTTCCATCCCACCTTTCTGCTGTTCTGAATAACGCAGGCTAGATCATGCTTTCTGTTCTTGGGCTTGTATTTTACTCCTACATATTCCACTCACTTTTTCCTTGTGTTTTTACAGAACCGATTTTCATTTCTTTGCGTATTACCATTTCTGCACCTATTTCTGATGTTTGCTTCATAGCCATGCCGATGGGGTGATCACAGTCAGGAAAAACACCGCTTTGGAGTGAGTGTGCCAACACATGCATACTGTGAGGGGTGGAAACAGACTGATTAGCGATGAAAAGTACCCACATTTGGCACTATTGCTACAAGGTACTACTTACGGGACTAGCATAGTTATAGCCTTCTTTTTGCACATATGCAGAACCAATACACTACTTCGATTTTCTATGCTCAGATGTACTCGAACTATTCAGTCACTCCAGATTTTTTCCAGAGCACTTGAAAATAGAATTTGGTCTGTAATATTATGTCTCCAGCAATGATCTAATCCACAAATGAAGCAACAAGTAATTACATTTATGGAATTTTCATATTATATTATTTCCATAATAAAAGCCAATGGCTGTAAAACATATACATTAAAATTGACAGAATACTTGTAACTCATTGATAACCAGGTAATTTTTTTATTACTTAGTCTACCTTGGGATTTTGGAATTAAAAGGCACTGAATTTTAAAAGAGTAAAAAGGACAGTATCTAATTCCTGTTTATATAATAATTACAGATCTCAAGATCAGGTAGCCTATGTTTCTTTTAGAACTTGTTAACCAATGGTCAGGTAATATTTTAATAAACTATTACAGTCACCACTAACTACAGTGATCATAACAAATTAGTACAGGTAATACATATTACTCATATATTTAATTTGCTATGTATAATTGTAATCCAAAGAGACAGGTACTGCTTTTAGTGTTGAAGGATGTACTCAAAAAATAAAGAGCTTGTCTGGTGTGTCACGATCTGAAGCTACATGTAAAAAACCATAAGATCTGTTAATCTTTAAAGCTGTACACAGAACATTGATATTTTATTTGCTGTCCTGCATCCTCAAGAAAAAACCCTACGTGTTTCTAAAGAGTATTGCTTTTAGTTTGACCACCATGAGCTTCATCTGCACTTGTAAAAGCTGATGTAATAGCTGTTTGTATTTCATACAACCATCTCCTGAGTGAGCCATAGGGGTTAATCTGAAGATTAGCAGCTCAAATCCCAGCATTTTCCGTAGCATAGTTTCCAATTTTAAATTATATGCTGTTATTGACAGTCTCCTTTCCTTTCACTCCTTGTTAATTTTGATATTTGGAAGGACTACAACAGTGCCTGAATGACAGCAAAGGTACGTGCAATGAAATTATGTAAGTGTTTCTTGCTAGGTGTATATATACGTACTTATATAAACATGTATTTTCACAAAAGCTTACTGTACACATGGTTAGCATTTGTGATCTTTTATAGTTTTCCTTTATGTTCACAATCTCACAAGGCCATCTACATTTTGGACCTTATAGCATATTGAGCATCTGACTAACTAAACAAGTGTTACTGATTAATTCAAATAATTTATTATAAAATGGTATTTTCACCTGGAAGTTCAAGGGAAAATGAAAACTAACAACATGTGTAATACCCCAAAATACTTTACAAAACTGCAAGAATTGAATGCATCTTTGCAGTCCTGGCTCCAGGAAATTTTCTACCTGTCACTGGGCCAGAGAGAGACAGGCTGATTGTGTCTCTGATGCTTCTACTAATCTGAAGTTTTCTTATGGGATTAAAGATGTTCTTTCAACGTAAACAGGATCCTCCTGAGGACTATTTTGGATCATTTTGAAATGAAAACAGTAACATTGTTAAACATTTTTACTGGAGGACCTCTAAAAATCTAGCTTTTTATCTGAATTTCAAAAATCTCCAGTTTATATTAGTATTTTCCAAATAGTATTTGTTTTCATCCCTATATCTACTGCCATCTTCTCCTCCTCTTTTCCTAATGGCTAGCAGTAAGGATACAGCAGTATCCAAAGGCTGAATAGCAAAAAGAGCTCAGACTGGAAATAAATACCAAGACACAGAGATTAATTAGTCCTTAGAACACTTTAATTGTGATATATTGTCTATTGCTTTGTATCTTTTAATGGAGACTGCATACTTTTCAAAAAGAAAAATTTGACCACAACTTGTGAAGCACAAGCAGTTCCCAGAATTACTGGGCAAATTCTAAGATATGCAGCAGGCAGGATGCCAGACTTGATAACCAAAACACTTCCTTCAGGCGTCAAAATTAATAGAAATGCCCTTCCATTATTTTGTTCCTCTCTTCTCACTTCTCCTGTTACTTGCCTCCGTGTTTTCAGTACTTCTTGCCATGCCTTTAGATCTCAGGTGAGAAGGAATCCCTTATTGGCTTATTACGAGCAGAGTAGGATTCTCGTAGGAGATGATAAAGCACGATCGCACTGTAAGCAGAGACAGTGTAAAACTTCTCCTTGTATCCTCACCTGATTCCCAGTATTTGAACCTTATACGCTAATGGCACCTAAAATTCCTAGAGAAGGGAATAGTTTGCCAGGTTATCAAAGATACTGTGTTACAGACAGCCTTTGAGCTGAATATCTATTAAAGAGGACTGATGAATCTCTACATTGTGGGTTGGTCTTTTTGTTTGGATTTTCTTTCGCTTTGATTTGCTTTTTTCTTCCACATAGATGTTAAGATCAGATTCTGGTCTAAGCTAATAAGACCCTTCTTTAAGCCAACAAAGGCTAGGATATGATTTATGACCTCAGTGGTGGGCTAGGCAGACTCAGGGACGTACACCAGCCTTCCCTAGGCATGGGATTGTGCAGCCAGGTGGCTACCAAAGCGTGTTACGCCCGTGTGTAAGGGACTGGTTGGTGCTGGTGAGGAGAAAGGGAGGAGAAGACCTCCCCTGCGAGTTGTGAGGCAAGGGGCAGGAGTCGCAGTTAAGGGCACTGCAAACTACAACCACGTTTATCTATTACCAATTACTGATATAGCCAAATGGTATTGATTCAGGAATTTTTTTTCCAGCTAAAAGGAAATCCAGAAAAACGAAGTTTTACATTTTCCTTCTGGACATAAGTCTGCAGCACAGTTGCTGAAGCTGATGTAGATGTAGGGACACGAAGGTGGAACTCAGCTTTGTCCCAGCACAGCTGCGGCGGGCTGGAGCCCAGTACTGGCTGCTCAGCCTCCCAGGACTCCCACTGAAACGGGTGCCACTTTCTCTATTACAGTAGTTAAACTGTCACCCATTAAAATTCAGATGAACATGGATATGTTTGCTTAAGTTAAGGTGAAATGTTTTACTGCAATGCAGATGCATCTTCTGCATGAAACACCACAGTGGTAGCACAGCAGTGTGAGCACAAACGCAAAGTCCCATTTTTGGAAGATTTGTAATTTGGCCCACGAATAATAACAAATGAAGAGGAGAGCTAAGGGGAAAAAAAACCCGTGTCCCACAGGCCTTTTAAAAAATGTGCACTCATTATTAGCATGCTATGAACTGTGAATGGAAATGTCTATCACAACCAGACTTACAAGAAAGAAAAGGTTATTCTATAGATTAGCAGTTAGTATAATGAAGTTATTTTGAAGGAAAAAAAAAATCTGTGTTTATGCTTACATCACTGTATTTATATAGAGATAATAAATTCAGTGCACTGGATAGGACTAAAAAGTTCGTTCTGTTTTTTTTTTAATTTATTTATTTATTCCGTAAGAATTACTGCACTAGATCAGACAAAAGATCTTTCTAACCCTCCATGTTATCCCTAGAAAATGCTTCATCCATCTTCTTAACACCCACATCCCTGAAATTCATATTTACTTTTTTTTTTAAGAGATAAGTCAGTGGATAAGGGGGATTGATGCCTTATCTGACAAACTGACCAAAGCCTGAACAAATGCAGTCTAATTGCCCCTTGCTAACTCTGCAAGCTTGACTACAGCCGCCCTCCCCCCTTCCCACGCATCTACCCACATTTGAGCACGAAATGGCAGCATCTCATGAAAGTCCTTCCTCTGGGATAATGTGGAGATACCAAGAGAATCTCATCCTTTGCCATATTTATTTCCCCTTCCCTGAATCAGTAAAAGTACAATAGAGAAAACATCGGTGAAGTTATCTTAAAATTCAACTTTTATGTTGTAAAACATGGATCAAAAATATTAAAAAAAAATTAAATGTACTGTATTTCAGGTATTTCGGTAAGGAAAGAGACAGATCTGATTAATATGGGAGGTGAACTTACTTTGATAAAGGAAATGGGATTTGTCTGCATTCAGATTCAATTACTATTTATTCTGTTATGTACATCATTTTGTGAGTTAAAATTATGAAAGACTGAAAAGTTTAAAAGATTTGGCTAGATTTATTTCATGAACATTTTGTTGGCTTTTTTAAAGTTGATTATGAGAAAGGTATCTGAATACTGTTTCTGTAAACAAACATAAATGCTCTGAAGTTATTTTTTGAAAAAAACAGAAACAGGTTATCACTGAGATTGTCAGGAATGAAGTAAGGTACTTTGTAATAGAAGTATTTATGCCATTTTCTTAAGCCTTTATTCCAAAAAGTATCCTCATGCAAATAGAATAAATCACATTGCAAGCCTTTCAGAAATGCCATTTTCAGACTCTACCTTCTGATGATTACTGTTCTCTTTTTTCTGTAAAGTTCTATAGAGAATATATTTTAATTAGCTTCCACTTGATACCACTTCATACACACTGCCCAGATTTGACCCAGTGTCTGATCGTATAGAATGCATTACAAAAGAACTGGTCATTTGAGTGCTTTAATATAGCTTTGCATTAATGTGAGACATCATTTAGACAAGGCATTAAAAGTGTTATTTTAATGACTGAAGTGTGTAGGGTGGGAAGAAGCTTAATCTTTATAGGAAGAACAATTTCAATTAGCTCTAAAATATTAATTTGTTGGTATAACTATATACTCTAATGTATTTGGCTACAAAAAAAATCTAATGAATAATACATTGCTAGATCCCGGTCTAATTCCTGTGTTGTAACTAATACCGTCAGTTGAAACAAGGAAAATAGTCTTTTAACGTTCACGATTTTGGTTGGGGAGGGGGATTTAATCTGATTGCTCATAACAACAAAATTTTTTCAGCATAATTTGAAAAGGTAGCATAAATAAGGAAAACAGCGTGTGGCAAATGGGTTATTGAATAGTTTGTAAAGAGAAAGTCAACATTTGTTTTCAGAAAGTGCATGTCTTTTTTGTTTACCCAGTGAATTTAAAAGACATTACAACTGATAGAAATATGGTATCCACCTGTGGAAAGCATGAAGACATTATCATAAAATACCTAGGTGCTGTTAATCCATAGTGCTGTGTCTGAGAAGCACATATGTTGACCTTGTGACTCCTGCTAGCCCATAATTTAATTTTTTAGCCTTATACACCTCATTTCTTATGGCTAGTAGTACCCTCTCAAGCACTTTTTTAAGAGAACTTCTCATAAAATCAATGGGAGTAACATAGTTAAAATCGTTAAGTACTGAGAACACCTTGTTTGCCATAGGTATATCTAAGGCCTTGGAAAACAAATACAGTTTAGGAATGTCATCATTTTTCTTAAAAATAATTTCTTATTATTCTGCAAGGATGCAGAGTTGCATTGCAGCTTGTTAACTGCACGATAACCTGGACAGAGCTTTCTCCAAGACAGTCAATCCATAATATCACCTATGCCAATGTTGGTGATTTTACTGATGAAAAAGCTTAATTTGATGAAGTTCAAAGTAATCTTATTTCCCTTCAGTGTCAGAATTGGTCACAGGCTGTTTTGTGAAAGAGTATTGTGAGCCTGCTATGATTTTTTTGCACTTCATCCCCTGAAAGAAGCCAAATGCTCAGCTTGTATGAGTGGCGTAGCTGTATTAAAGCCTATGAGGTGACCATCTTGGATTATCCTATGTTCTCATATGACTGGAACAGAATACCTCTGCAAAATGTACTTCACACCTTCTTAGTGTTTTAAAGCAGCAATACTGCTTATTTAAGTGCTCATGCTCAGAAAAGAATTCCTTGTTCCTGCTCACAAAAGAATGGAGGCACCTGGTGCCCAGACCTGGTTACGGGTAGTGCATTTACAGAAGGAGACGTACTCCAATGCCAAGAATTTCCTGTTGTCTGTCCTCCAGCTAAGCATGCCAGATCAGTCCTCACATGCACCAATTTTTTGCTCACTGACTGAGCGATGAGTTGTTACATACCTTTCTTAGGTCCCCAAGTCGCTTGCTAGAGTCAGCCATCTAAACTGGAGACAGCTAAGGCTCTCCAGGCGCCAGGTCTGAATCTCTGAGGTGCTTGTTTAGCACCTTCTGGTGCGGTCTGGTTTGGACCATCATTTCCCAGCAAAATGAAAAAGCTATGTTTACTAATGAACTGTGCATTTATGTAATCATTTCTTTCAATAAATAATCTCAGTTTGGGTAGCCTAATTTCCTAGTTTGCGTACTCTGGGATAAAAATGCTTCATTTCTCATTTTTGTCAGCCTATTGTTTTTTCTCTTCCCCTGCAATAAATGATGGAAAGTTAAAGAAAAAAACCAACCTAAGAATCTTTTAAAAGACGAGAAAGCTATTTGCAGTTTCAGAAACTAGGTAAAAGAATGCTTTTGTAATAGATTTCATGCAGCAGTTGGCATTGGCAGTACTGCAAAAAGAGATGTATTCTGTCGTGCTCTGTTTGATCAAGTGCTAAACCCGTGTGATCAATAGAGAGACAGATGTCGGGTGCAGATGGCGATGCCGTGATACCTGGGGCAGAGTGGGCCTGCCAGAATGACAGAATGGGAACAAGGAAGAGCAGCAATGCAACAGAATGTGACAAATGAAATTAGGGTTTATACTAGTCGATAATTTACAGCTAATAGAACGTGACAGAATTTTTCAGCATACAGCACATTTACTCTCGTAATGCTATAGTCAATGCATTTTTCATGCAAAACAATAGGAGCTGCTGTGAAGACTAGGCTCTAGCTATATGTATTTTGTTACATTGCAACTTGTACCATTGATTTTTAAACAAAGCTAGTAACATCACATTTCAAGTAAGCACCAAGTATATGAAACAAGATTGTATTTTCAACTTTGAAATGAGTCCATCTGATACTCATATTGTGTAGCAGACCTCTAACAAGAAAACGAAGACATTATTACCTGTTTATATGAATATAAAGTAGAGATCCACCACAGTCACATAAATAAGCATTGAATGGCCATTGTTATTTGGAGACTGAGTTTGTCATCTATTTCATTCTTTTTATTAATTAAAATCATGGAGTGAGCACAATGAGATTTCTTCTCTCCCCCTCTCCGAATTCCAATCTAAAATTCATAGTTAATGCACTTGGCAGCTTATTGTGTTATATTTTATGCTGATATAATTCAGAGTAGAATGATCGGTAGCTTAGGGTTATACCCTGTATGTTAAAGGTTAGAATCACTTTTATTTCCTTTTCTGGCTTTGCTGAGTCTTGTGAACTATGTATGCATGTGTATATACATGCATATATATAAATGGAAAATATATGCGTGTGTGTGTGCGTGTATGTGTGTGTAATGCACACACACATAGAAATACATATATATGGAATTTTAATATATTCAAAATTAATCACACAGTCTTCCATCATACTCTCCAAGTTTACCCTGATGTCAACTCTAATAAAAACAGGGCTCCCATCCTATAAAAACCGAAGGTTGTGAAAGGTGTATTTATGACTGAAAATGTAATGTAGTGGTCAAATCTTTTATTGTGCAATTTAATGTTTTCTATTTATGGGACAAAAGGAATGGACATTTTTATAATAAAAGAGCAGTTAGGCCCTATTCTGCAGACTTGATTTTCATCAGTTCTGGGAGTGAAGGGTCTTCCTTTAACAGCCTGTGATATGGCATTCAGCAAGCCAAACTGAATGAGAACAGGAAAAGAAATCCCTCTTGCTCTTTTCCTGCTACCTAGTACTGCTCAGCTTGATGTATTTTTCACACTACAGGTAAATATCTCCTAATGCTGATGTCACTAGATTTTTAGGGTAAAATCTGAACTTCGTTTGGACACAGTAAACACAGAAAATCACCATTATGAACACCAATGCCTTTCCTTCAGGCCTCTGACAATCTAGCCAGCTATCTATCACACTTATTTCTATGGTGTGTTAGTTCCAGTGGACACTCATTTTGACTTGATGTCATGATATTCACACCTAGGTGAGAGAAGACCTTTTGATGTAATTTTTCTTCCTGAAGCTGTGCAGCTGTCAGTCTTTGTTACGGTTACATAGAGCATAGCTAAAGTTTCCATCAATAATTCCTTGGATAATGATAGATCAGTTTGACAAAAACAGCTTTGTAGGCTGTTGATACATATGTCTATTAGTAAAACAATGCATTTTCCCATTCTTTGATGTGTCTTTTGGCAACATGAATTTGTTGCTTTTCCCATGCCTACAGACAGCATATATCTTTTTTTCTCCCTAGGAATTTGATTCTTTGCAAAGGCAGGTTTGGGTACCAATAAATACTGTCTTTTCTTACAAATTTGGGGCCTCAAACAGATTCATTTAGTCAGAAAAAGACCACACATTTTTCTTTATCCTATTTTTCCTCCACTAGATATGGTAAGGAGAGTTGGAATTTTACAGGTATGACAAGGAAGAGTAAATAGCTACGTTCAGCATTTGTAGTATTTGCCACAGATGACAGATATTGAAAATGTACCATACAGTTTTTATACTTTGATTGATTTTTTCTGTGAAACAAGTTTTAGGGACTACGCCAGAAACTTGCTGTTATTACCAATTCAGAGTACTGGTGAAAACCGTGCTGAAAGACTTACTTCCAAAAGGTCTAATATACACACCTTGCTTCAGGTTTATCTAATACACTAAGCCTGCATCTAGCAAACTTTACTGCATTTATCACTGACTCTGTCTAACAGAGGGGGATTTTGTCTTGAATTAGCATTGTGTTTGGGAAATCAGATGGTCAAGCCTGTAGCGGAAACAGAATCATCAGGATTCGGAGAACTCTTGAAACAGGAAAGAAGCTATTAACCTTGAAACTCAAATATCTTACCAAGGATGGTGTAATGCTTAAAAGAGAACATAATTTCATTGGTAATATATTCTTCCCTTCTGCAAAGTTGTAGCCAAGCAAAACAGAAGAGACAGCAGGTCTTCTCCTCTGAGCACTGGCACAGTGGTATCATCTTGGAAAGCCAAGCTGGGAGAAGAACAATCATCTGTGATATTGAGAGTCTGGCATGTCTCAGGTGCCATTAATCCACACGCATGTGCCCCAGCTGGTACACTGGCTGGAAGGGGCTCACCTGTTGCACAGAGATCGCCTATCCGGTAACTTAGGGAGCTGAAAAAGAATGAGCAGATGTGTCAGCAGGAGCTGGCATCACATTAAGAAACAAATCAGGACCAGAGGTTTCTTACGACTCTGTTGGCTACAGGTTCAGGCCTATAGGAAGGGCTGACACTTTATGCAGTCTGAGGCATTCTCAGAGATTCATTTTGATTGACACAAATTCTGCTAGTAGACTAGCAGGTTGTTCAAATGGAAATTGAGGGAAGAATTTCTTGTAGAAAACTTTGGTGAGCAAAATCGTATTAAATGTTCATTCTTCAATATTTTATGGTTACCTAGAAAATCACTGACCATTTTCAAGTAGCTTCTCAGGTACGGAAAATGTGCATTGAGTATATGGTTAACTGAAAAGCTCTTAGTATGTCTGAAGCTGTATATATCACAGCTCTCTAATATTGTAAATTATGTGTATGCTCATATTATGGAGCCTTTCACAATTAGTATGATCATATGGCTTAATGAATAGCTACATTATCAGGTGTGATATGCTATGTATACTGTGAAAGTCAGAAGTACCAAACAGCTCTATTTCAGTGACAATACAGAGCTTTATCTGAGCCCCAAAGGCAACCATTCAATTGTATGAGACTAGATTTCTAATTTAAACACATCTAAAGATCTTTTGCTACAGATCACAAAAGCCTATACAGTTTTTAGAACAAGACGGAGGCTGTCAGTTTGCCATATACGAAAGCTCAGTGTACCCAGATCTTGAGTACTGCGTGCAGCTCTGATCTCCACAGCTGAAGAAAGGCAACTGGAGTGATCAAGGGAGCAGCTATCTTATGACAATAGACAAAAAATCTGAGACTCCTCCATTTGGTGAAGAGAAGGCTGAGGGGGAAATACGATACAGGCTTACAAAATCTTGAAGCTGGTGGATAAAGTGAACAAACTGTTATTCCTTAAATCCTGCAGTGCTAGAGGAAACAGGGAGAAGAACAATTTAAAAGAGATTATCACAGCAAGGAGTTAACTTTGTGAACTTGATGCCACAGGAACCTGTGAATGCAGACAGTATCAGCAGGTTCAGAAAGAGATTGGAAAAATTCATGGACAACAGATCTGTAAATGGTACTAAGAGGATGTACCTGCTAATGTTACTAATCCATGTGCATGCTTGGGAACTCTTAGGGGAGTGAACTGCAGAAGGAGGCCAAGTTCTCATATTCTTACTAAATAAGATAGCCCGTTGCCACTCTAGAGACAGAGTCTGAACTAGATAGACCACCTCTGTTCCAGCAGGGTATTTTTTGTGTTTCTAAAGATGATGCAGTAGCACAAAGACTGTAAGAGAAGTCATTCTTCTATCAACAGTATCAGACAGCAGGAGTGCATCTGAGTTGTGGTTTTTACCAGAACTATTAGTAACAGAGACCCTTTAAAGACATTGCTAAGTAAGGATAATAAGTAGAATTGTGTTTTATTCTTAAAAGTGAAATATCGATATCAATTCAGATTTTAAAAGATGTAAAGACAATTTTCCTGTTATTGTTATTTGACCTTCCAGTTAAGCTATTTAATGTGATTAGGCTTTGACGGTAAATGAGAAAAATGTATGTCTCCATCAGCAAGTGTAGAATGCCAAGCATGAAGATAGGCACCCAGACAGGATGGACAGAGACAGAAAGACAACCAAAGGTTCTAATTATCATAGATATCAATATAATATTCCTAACAGTTAGGTTGCTACCCAGAGGCTCTTTCTGCAGAAGACTGATCACTGCCATATTCTAGAGCCTTTCCTTCATCACTTGCATTTTTATGGCACCTATATCATGTTAAAACTGGCATATCTCCTTTTTAATAGGCACAATTCCACCCTAACAGATGGCCATGATGATAGACATGCCAAAGAACCAGTATGTGTATCAAGTTTGATTATTAGGGATGAAATTCCTATCCAAGAACGTTTGAGTGGCATTCTGTACCGATCGTCTGAACCTATTGGTATGGGTTGGAACAAATGGTGTTTCGCTAAAGTCAAGGGATGTGTTAACTACAAAATAGGGAGATGAGGACTATGTAATTTAAGGTCGTGGTAAAAGGGAAATAAAGACCACTGCCTGTGGCTCACTCACTCCAATCTAGCAAGAATCAGTCATGAAGCAAAATCGCTACCTTCTACTGGCTATGTAATGGCATAATTTAGTGTTTCTGGTGTATTTCCTAGTAAATAGTTGTTCTTTTTCAAATGACATTGTAGCTGGCCAGTATAGATCCTACTGCACCACAGACAGTGCAAAAATCTGCAGAAAGGAGAGCTGAATCAGTAGAAAGTTGGAGCAATATGCAAAGGTTTATGAAAGCTGAATTGTCCATATCCTAGCAGTGACTCCTATTGTCACAAGGTATGTTGCGCTGTACCTGGTTTTTACCACAGCGCAAAACTGTCACATTTTTCATAAGAAAGAACTAATTTTAAAATAGAAGACACTTTAATGAGAGCAGAGATATTTTAGCTGGTTTAAACCAAAATTAGTATGTTGTGAAAAAATTATATTATCAAGGTCCCCACTCTTATTTGTGCCAGAGGCAAATACGAATCACAGGTGTCAAAAAAGGCATCTAGTATTCACATATTTTCCCTCTGAAAGAAATCACTACAATGTATAAAGAAAATCCTAGAATGTGAAAATCCGGTTTAACTAGAATTTCTGTTAAATATTTACTTATATTTAGGGGCATTATATTTCTTTTTTAGTTGGTGATGAATACAATTTTTAATTTTTTTCTTTGACATATGTTTTTACCAAAGTACTGCTGAGGCATCAGTATTGATTTCTTTCATAGCTCTCTACTTTTTTGTACTTTTGTTTTGCATTTTAAATACAGAAGGAAGGGTATCAAAGGCTCCAACTAGGTGGATTTCACAGAGTTTGTAAAGTGGGAGTTTGTCATTTATTTTCCATTTGAAATCAAAACATGTAATCTTGTCTACAGACGTCCATCCATTATTTCCACTGGTTTATCAGGGATCACAGTGGTATAGCAAAACCAGACATTTATTTGACTGGTCTAGTTGAGATACAAAAGCAGTTTTTTTGATAAGATAATAGTAATAATGATTTCACCTTTCTTATTCAGTCATCAATGCACTTCACAATGCATTGTGGATGCATTAAGCTATAAATTACACTTCTGGAGTCTGTATAGTATGTTGATTGAGATTAGAAGATTGTTCCCCTAAGTTTTCACTCACTGGCAGGCTAATAAAGGCACCAGGTAACCCGACCACTACTGTCCTTTTTAAGCTGGTAGTCCAGACCCATGATCTGTGACTGTTGAACACATTTAAGAAGTGTCATTTGCAAATCGTGTAAAAAATGTTGAGCAAAAATGGTTCCAAAATCTTTTTTCTAATTATTATAAACACAAGTCTTTCAGAAGTCTTTAGAATTAAGCTATGTTCAGGGGGATTTTATTTCTTTTGAGTTTTTCTTCCTCAGAATAATTTCTATTAATTTTTTTTTTCTTGATTAGTAATAGGGACACAGTTCAGTAAGAGGATTGAAATAACTTAGAGATTGGGTTACTTTGGCAGTGGCAGATTGAAATTGAACTTCACTGCTCTAGCCTGTGCCTTTGGCAGAGGGAAATAAAACCTGCGAGAGCAGCGGTTCCCATTGCTACTTCTGCTACCATTTTACTCTAAGGAAACAGGGCAATGTTAGAGCACACGGATGTGCATGAAAGGCTCACGCACTGCCCACAGCTGGCCCAGACTGCTGCCTAGCACTGTCCGCTATCAGGGCTACCCTGTGTCCTTTGGGAATGCTTCACTAGGGAGGAGTTTGCATCCCGAATTCTCTCTTGGCTTGGCCAATACCCTTCTTTTTTAGGAGCTTTTTTTTTTCTTCAGAGAAGCTTACATTTTGAGCATGTCTGTTTCTCTTAAGTATTTTCTTCAGTAATAACCTCTGTAATGCTCAATGGTTAAATGCAGGTGCACTGATTTTGTTATAACATCCACAGAAACAATGCTGAAACTAGGCAAGAGAGCTGCTATTCCATTTTCCGGTACCAAATCTTAAACAGTGAAATACAGCATTAGGAATAATATTAGGTGTTATGAGGCAGATTTTTTAAAAAGTACTGTTCTGCCACAAGATTTGCAGAATTATTCTCGATGACAGATGGGGTTTTTTGCTATATTTAATTTTCAAATACAAGATCAGTTAAACAGAAGCTAGGTCAATCAGATAATTTATCTGATAAGCAATGTTTTTTACTTAATGGTAATTTTTTAAGACCAGTACTCTTAGTCAGGCATTGTTTTTCATCTATTGGAAGTGTTACAGTTAGAAATGCCACTGTTAGATAAGTATTCACTATCTGTGCCCATTTTTAAGATCAACATATCCACTTTCCATGTCTTTACAAAGTTAATTTTGTGCTCTGTGTCTTCCTTGTGAAATTACAATTTACATTTTGATTCACCATAAAATTCAGTTCAAACTTTTCCTACTATTTCATTCTAGAGATCCGGCTGCTTTTATTTAACAGATTGTCCTTTGATCTCAAGGAGACAATTGCTGTTTTACTCCTTTAAT
This sequence comes from Burhinus oedicnemus, assembly GCA_008921705.1. Taxonomy (NCBI): domain Eukaryota; kingdom Metazoa; phylum Chordata; class Aves; order Charadriiformes; family Burhinidae; genus Burhinus; species Burhinus oedicnemus. The sequence goes on from VFFE01008050.1 coordinate 5,578,577, forward strand.
GAAGCTTGTATTATTATAGGCAAAATGAATATTAGACCAAATGGTAGTAGAAATCCCAGAGGGAAACATGCTTCTCTGTCTGGATCTTGGAAAAGCAGAATAATTCATTTTAGTCAGTGATTATATTCAATAAACCCATAGTCCTTGTTCTTATTTACTCTCTTTTTTTTTTTTTTGTACTATTGTGAGACAGTATTTCTGTTCATGAGATTCAAGGTACTAGTCAGAATTCCTCCGTCACCGGTGACATATTGGGCAGCTCTTAAGTG
>VFFE01008050.1:5578865-5766713 GCA_008921705.1 Burhinus oedicnemus
GGGGGAGGGTGGGGAGTGGTGATCCTGAGAACAGCCTTAACAGCAGGGCAGATTTCCAAGCAGACTGGAAGGCTTGATAGGTAATTGCTGCCAGTTCTTCCGTTCTGCTTCGTAAAAATCTTCTATTCCCAGGAGCATCCCAAACATTTAATAGAACTTTTTCTTTAATCTCTGTGACCTCTTTACTTAGAGTAGCCTCATACCATTCCTCTTAAGATTTTGTGCAGTTCTAAGAAGGGGCCAGCTGGGACACGGGGGTTCATGCCAGCACTGCGGGGCTAGCAGAATTTCACCTCGGCGTGTAATCCCTGCTCCTCCAAAAGCCAGATAGTTCTTCTGGGATCACTGCATGCTTGACATTGAATTTTTTCATTACTCTCACGAGACAGAGTTAAGTGTTCAAAGGTTTCCACAAAGTTTTACCGTCACGATTCCCACGTGTTTCACTGGGAGTCACGCACCCGGGAATGCTGTTTTTGCTCAGCAACAGAAATATTATGAAGTGGCTGATGCTGGATAATTTCCAGTCTTAGCCGCATCTTTTCCCTATCCAGTTTCGCAGAAGAATGGAGCAGAAATAAGCACCCGCTTGGTTGTGGGTAAGCAAAGGGGATTTTGATGAACACCTTCCGACAGACAGGGGTGGAGAAACGTCGCCCTGCGTTGCCTTTGCCGCCTGGTTCAGGGAGGGCTTTGGCTGTGGGTCTGGGGAGAGGGGCCAGAGGAGGGGGGGTCGCTCGGGGTCTGATACCTGCCTGTCGCCACCCGGCCCTGCTCAGAAATTCACCTTCCGGAGGGCTTCGGCAGCCACCACAGGCTGCCCAGCAGCCGTCGTGGCCACAAACGGGCTCGCACAGGTGCGCTGTTTACAGCGTGGATTAATTTTTCTGAAAGTTTTTGTTGAACTAGGGGTGGGCCCAGCAGGCCTCGGGGTGGGGTGGGGGCATTCTCCAGGGGCGCTGATCCGCAGGCCAGCAAGCAGAGGAACGCCCTGTTGGGCTTTAACAGCACAGAGGTATGATATTCAGAAAGAGAAGGTAAATAATCCCTAAATAGCTGACAAAATATTAAGACGTATTGTGTGCTTTGCACATCAACCCGGCAGTTTATTTAAAACTCCTTCGTTACCGTCAGCGGGCGCCCCCCGTGAGGGGGGACATCTCCCCTGCGTGACCGCAGCAGCGGCGCGCTCCGTCACCGTCGCACCCCCTCGCTCTGCGAAGGCATCTCGCTCTGTCGCGACAGGAAAGGCGCGGGGGGGGGGGGAAGGGGGGGTGACTGTCAGGAAAGCAGCGGGCACGAGGGGCTCGGGTGGAAAGGGTTTAATCAAACTTCCTGACACCTCCCGGCTTTATCAGCGCCGGTGGCGCGATGTGCAGTGTTGTGTAAAATTAAATAAATAATGGCGCCGGTGTCCCGCCCCCCCCACCCCGGCCCACCCCCGCCCGGCTGCACGGCGGGGCGGCAGCGCCACCTGCTGGCGGCGGGGCGGCGCCGCGGGCTCTGGCGGGACTCGCCCGCCAGGGGCGCTGCGGGGCGGGGCGGGGCGGCCCTCGTGGCAGGGAAGGTTCTAGAAGGCTGCCGAGGCCTGAGGGGAGCGGGGGAGGCCGCTGCTTCCCGGCGTTTCACCGGCGGGTCTGGCTTGGCCCCGGTCTTCAGTACGGAAGGGAAATATGAGCATTGCCCTGGGTGCTGTTTCTAGGTTCACTCACCGAGCAGGAAAGAAAACACTAATAATGGCACAAAATTGACACATTCATTAGTTAATCCTGTGTGGTCATGTGGGGTTGTTTGGCGACTTGGGCTGGTTGCTTAAATTCACACATGATGCGTGCAGAGGGCTGTAACGGATAGCGTAATGCGTACATTTGAAAAGTGTTTCTGTGGTATTAAATGTGCCCGATTCTCGTAAAACTGTATCAGTCACATGTTCAGATTTAATTGCATAAATAACAAAGTGTGATTTTTAACGAACTTGAGAAATACAAAATAAGGTTCTGGGTATTACAATACTTCAATGGCAAATACCCTTAACATCGCCTGTTGTGTGGCAGCCACTAAGAAATTACGGATTCCTGCTTAGTGTCTTCCAATCTTTTCTGACTTTTATTTTTTGTGACCATTTTTAAAAAAAAGTAATTGTGACACAGGTTTTTAACACTGTGATTCTTCTAACTTGATAACATAACTGAGCGTCACAACGCTAAGGATCTCACCTACCAAATTACTTAAAGTTTGTGCTTCTTAAATAAGTTACATGATGAGTTTTAACTACAGAGGTTTGAAGGGTGCCTTTCATCAAGATGTGTTAGTGTTTAACAAAAATTTTTATTTACAACATTAAAAAAAAGTCAGATTTTCATACCTGTGTTTTCTGTATCCATGCACACCGTTGTTCACTTTTCCCTCTGTTTCACACATTTGTATCCTGTCCCGGTACTGTGAATACAAACTGGGGTATGGAGACCCGGCTCAGCCAACATATTCATGAGTATGTGTAGTTATATACATGTAAATTTGCCTTAGTTTACAGGCATAATTGTCTTGAGTGCAATGTATCTCAAACAAATAAGTCCATAGGTCCCAAACTGTCTTGAGGTTTGATTTCTTTTTTTAATTCTCTGCAATGGGGTGGTGTTCTGCAGGCAACGCTAGTAGTAACACTGGGTTAGACAAAGGCTCTGTGAGGTAGAGAAAGAAACGAGACGACTGCTTCTGTGAGCATGGGGGAGAGGGTCATCCTTTAATTTCTTGCATTTCAGTACAATTAACAGGTCAACAATCAATCAACATGAGAAACCTTCCTCTTTTTCTTTTAAATTCCCATTTTTCTCCCAGTAATGACCTAAAATGTTTTCTGCACACCTAAGAAGCCTCATTTCAGCGAAATAGATCATTTTAGCCTGAATCTGGAAAGTCAATGAGAAATCAAGTTGCATCTAAAGCATGTATGCATTTTGTACAGATATTTCTGAAGAGGTAAACTAATTGTAGGTCCGTGGTCACAGCCTTGCATTTAGAACAGTGGGTGGCTGAGAGTGCAGGTTGCAGAAATACTTGGTGGAGTGCATTGCACTAAATCATAGTGTGATTCTCTGTTAAATTCAATTTTTAATGCAGACACATCTTGAGGGGCTGCTGTTCTCTGCACGGTATCAATTCTCCTGTTTTCTCCCCCTCATACTTGAATATTTTAGGCGTTTAACAAAGTGATTCTTCCTTCGGGGTGTATCAGCTTTAGAGCGTGTGAATTTGTTAATTTTGAACTTTGTCTAAATTCTACCACCTTTCTCAGGACTAAGGCTGAAAATAAAAGCATGTACATGCACTTAATTTTCAGAAAGTCTCTCAATGAGATAGGCAAAATGCTCTTAAGGGTGACACTGTAGAGGTCTGCGGAGTCTGCAGAATCCCTCAGACCCCGGCAGACTCCCCCCTAGGGAGTCAGCTTGCTTTAACTGGCTCCCCATTGAAGCAGCTGTAAGAAGTGAATGCATAAGAAAGAAAGGTAATGAAAACTGACAAGTTGAAAAGAAATTGAGAGTTTAATCTGCAAAGTTGTGCTTGAGGGGGCTTCCATCATGATGTTCCTATGGAGTAGCAAAAAGAGAAAAAAATTAAGAAACAGCGGAGTATGATGAACTTACATAATTTTTTCTTGCACCAGGCAGTATTTATTAATTCCTTTTCTGCCACTTTAGAGCACCTCTTTGCCTCTCAAAAAGAGAAAATGAAGTGTATGAAACCTGGCAATCATAATGAACATGTGAAATGCTCACAGTTTATTTATAAGCATGCAAGTTATGTAGTTGTTGGAGATTCTCTCCCTTCTGCTCCTGCTTGGTGATGAAGAATGGTATTTTAATAGGCAGATGGTAAAGACAATTACAGTTTGGGGCTCAGCTGGGAGTTACATCAGTTTATTGCAAATTATTAGTTGATAAATGCTTTTGTTTACAAGCAAAGTCTTAAGCAGCTTTGTAATCAGTTTATCAGCTGCAGCCTGAATTTTGACAGCTTGCCTTTGGGTATACAGTCACTTCTTTCCTGGCCATTTAGAAATCATGCTGACCAGGCAGGCAGAATGGCAGCTCCTGTGCACCTGTATGATGCTCAGTAAACTTGCGTTTCTTATTAAGCCTGTTTTGGAAGAAATCATCAAGTACGGAATCCTCTTTAATTGCTAATCCATGTTAGTGTGTACAGCAAGAGTCTTAGCTATTTGCTCTTTCATAATCTTTTTTTATTTTCAGTTGTGACCAGAAGTAGCTCAGCCTTGCTGTTACCATTACAGGATTTGCTTTCTGCTGTTAACAGTCCCTCTTATTAGGTGAACTAAAGGGTAGACTGGCAGTGGTTTACAATGCTTGTTTACTTTGGACGTTGTTTATAGCTTGGAAGGTGGAAATGCTTTTGATCGTCTGGAGTTTTCAGTCCGTTTCACTTCTACTTGAAAAGGCAGAACTATGATACCTGTTTTTTAACACATCTGGAGGAGATCTGGGGTTTTGATGGGGGTTTTGTGTGTGTGTGTGATGGCTGGTTTTTCAAATGAGGTACATTTTAAATATAAAAGACTGGAATAGATGCTTATGGTACCTTCTATGACATTTACATTTTAGAACATATTAATCATGCAAATCTACTTTTAATGCCTTTTACTTAGTAGTTTGTTTAGTAAGAGAGCCACTGATTTGTCACAGTCTTGTTTCCACTGCAAGCCAATGTAAAATGTCCTAAGGACTTAAGAGGAAGCAAGACTTTTTTTGAAACAAGAAGTGCTACTTTGCTTCCATGGTTGTTTCAGCTGAGGTAAATTAGTTCCTGAACTTCAACCTGTGAACTGAACGTTAACGTGAGGAAAGGTCCAAGATAACTAGTAACAGTCGCAACTGTTTTCTCTGGTTACTGGACTAAATGGTCCAGCTTCTGTTCATTACAAAAGGTGGCTTTTGTTTCACTCACAGCCTTGAGTTTCTTCTGGAGTGTGGCCCCTTGTATTGAATAAGCAACCAGGGTCTCATAGTCGATATTTATTTCTTAGTTTGGTTTTGCCGTTCTATAACTTCTCCATTAGTCCTTCTATTTAATGTGTTTATTTCCTTTACAAATATAACCTATCAATCCAGCTCCCTCTATATAATCCTTCCTCCTGTCAGGTACCATTGCCATTCATTCTACATTTGCCCAGGGGCAAGAAATGAGCCCTACAGCAGCAGGTGCAAGACAGCAGAAAATCCATTGATAAGATGTAGCGTACTCTGCTTTCTCTGTAAGAAAGAGGTGCCATTAAAGCATACCTATTGTCTCATTTAATCACCTCCTTTTTTCATACACTCCAGTCTCACAAAATAACTCTGAAAAGACAATCAACAGGCATGATTGTGTTTGTAAGGCTACAAAAAGGTCACCCTACATCTGTGCTGTTCGGGAAGCGGGGACTGTAGGAATGTGTGTATCCAAAGCCCTGCTTCAGAGTAGTTGGTTTCAGTGGTCCATTTTCTCTCTCTCTGAAACCTGGTGCATCCACAAAAGCTGGGGGGTGCAGTGGAGGTCACCTGGGAATGTCTCCTGGGAAGCTCTTTGGAGAGTGCCCATTCACTGATCCTGTAAAAAGCAGAAGGGTAGATGAGTTTTCTGTGACAGTAAGTCCTAGCTCTTTTGCAGTGGTGATGGGAGTGCAACGTGGGCAATGTCAGCAAGGGTTTATCAGTTTTTTTCAAGCTGTTTATAATTTTCATTCTGAAGGATTAGTAAATTCTGAAATAACACTCAAGTGAGATCCAATTCAAATGTAAAAAAGGTGTAGCACTCAATTCAAAACAGAGGAGTTTGGGAAGAAAAGGAAAGAAAAGGAAGAAATTGCTAAACTTGTGAAAGAACTCCTTCAACTTCCTTGTTTGAGTTTATGCTGAATTAAGGAATTATAACAGGTTTAGCATTTGTGGCAGGCTTTAATTTCAACCTCTGAGCAGCAGACTTAACTTCCTGTGATGTGGGAGGATATTACAGTTTTCAGCTTCATTCCGTAAGTATTGCCATTTGTGCCAAACATTTAATAGTTTTACGCTGTGGACTGTCGTCCACCAGGAACTGATATCACCTAAGACTTTTTAGAGCCATCTAATAGAAAGATATGTATTCACTCTGATTAGCCCAGGATTTGAACGAGGGTCCCAGAAGAGATATATAAGCCTCTTAAATGCATAGAACTTCTAAGGATATGGGTTTAACTGTCTCCCCCTGTGGTAAATAAGCTGTGACAGCTCTATCAGGGGGGAAAATGGCAAATAAAATTACCACATTATTTTCCTGTGAATATTTTCAGAGCGCTAATCTATTTTGCCTCTCTACCTAATAGAACTCTGTTGAGTGTTACACCCGGTCATTTAATTGGGGGAAACACACAGAAATCCTGAAACTAACAAAAAGCAGGCAGACAGCAGTGGAAAAAATAAGAGGTCCAGTCAAAGTGTTTGTTATACTCCTTGCTCTTCAGAAACAATGCGCTTCATTTGGGGTTCAGCTGACCAAGGTTTTTGCAGTATTAATTCAAGAGCTGCTGCAATACAGATCGTGACGTTGGCAGTAGTTGTACTGCAGCAAGGGAAAGACCTACCCGTTACGCTGATACAGAGATGCCAGGTTTGGGAGTTTACTCCCCTAGGACTGGCAAGTTCTGTTTCTCTCTATCAGCTATATAATGCCTGACAGTTTTAACTGTAAAATCATCTGTTCAGACAAAACCACTGTCAGCTGTCAGCCTATGACTAAGCTAGTCAGGCCCAAAGCTCGGGTTGACTCAGGTGCAGGACTAAGAGCTGTATTCTGAAGGAGTATTTTTCTTCCCTGTTTCTGGTCAGACGTTTTATATCTCAAAATGCAAGGATTTTAAAGCCACGTTCTTCAGTTTGGCTAGTACCTTTAAGCTTCTGTTTTGTTTTGAAAAATATTGTTGCAATTCCTTTATTTTGCAGTTTGTTCAGTGGGTTAAAAATGAAGCAGGCTCCATATTTTATGCTGAACTAATAGTAAAAGTGGCAACAGAACTGGTTTGTCCACTGTATTGGTCTAATTTTATAGAGTATAATAGATTTTACATTTTTGGCAGTCAGTATACTGCAAGCTTATAATATACAGTGGTTTAGTTAAAATTAAAGGTCAAATATCTTTTGGCAATCTCCTTTGATCAGTAAACAAGGAAAAATGATAGAAGATGCTAGAGAATCATCTCATTAATCTTAATGTAGCAGTAGAACTATTTTTTGTGAGAGTTTGAGAAGTCTGAATTTGCAGGGGTGATTTTTGAGACACTTCAGAGAGAGGTGGTTGGAACCCCGGCATTAAAATACATGAATAGCAAAAATGCTGTGCAAAGTGTGTATTTTGTGTACGCATGTGAAAAATGCGAAGAATTATTTAGCAACTGGAAGGACTGTTCACAAAATGCTTTTGATTTATTGCTGTATATACCACAGATCCTTATCATTTATTCTAACATTATTTTATTCAAAAACTTGTATGAACCATGAGTTGGCATGTTGCAGAATACTGAAAAGGCATTAATCAACCTAAATAAACAAGTATATAGATCTATCTAACAACTATGAAGTAGTTAATAAATTTTTAGCAATTTTATTATAGAAAAAAGGTCTAAAAGAGTAGTGCTTAATTATCTGGACTCTTCTGTGCTGGGCTCTCTTTTGATTGTATTAATGAAGCAGCTGGCCCATTGTTTCTCTTTAATTCCTCTATTGTTTTAAGAATATGTCACAGCTCTTTATTCTTTTATCAGGTGCTGTGCAGGAGGATCCACACAATACCTCATATTCCTACTGTATTTGCCAATGCACAAAGAAACCTCCAAAGCATTTTTCAAAGAAGGGGCACACATAATTTATAAGTTCTGTTCCTTGTACCACTCTACTGTCAAAAATTTCAACAGTATTGGATTTGAATTAATTATAATTTTTTATTAAACAATGTGTCGACATATAGATATATGTACTTTGTTCATGTCAGAAATTCAAGATCTGCCCAGTAACTTGTGCCGCACTGAAATGGCATTCATTATGCTGAGTCGTCACAACCTCATGGGTGAGAAGCAGGAGGAACCCAAATATGAAGATCCCATCCTATTGTGATGTGCAAATTCTCCTTAAATGCTTAACCTGTGCAACAAAGGAGGGAGGATAATAAATTAACTCCAACTCCCATTACCATTACTAAAAAGCATCATTTTTTACAAATTGGAATATTTCATTGAGAGAGGAAGGTTTAATTTAGTTGACGGTGCCTGGAAGTCGCTAAGAGTAACAGTCTGTTGTTTAAATAAATTCTGATAGTCTTTTGACCCTTCTTGCAAAAAGATGTGTGTACAGGAAATGGGCTATTATGTTGTTGCAGCAACACAATCAAATCCAGTAAGCACAAATTTTACAACACAAAAGTAGTACTTCTGAATTAACTGGCAGTGAAAATTAGTTTTAATAGAAATTGCCATTGACTTCCTAAAATTCTATGAAAGATATATGCCATTTCTGGGTCAAAAAACTAGATTTAAATGGTTCAGCAAGGAAAATCAACTGATACTAAAGACAGGAAAACTGGGATTGCCTTTGAATATATGTTTATATTATTGTTACGCTTCTTCATCTGTGAAAAAATAGCTGGACTTCCTTCCATGAAACATCTGTACTCAATGGAAATGTTTTTAGCTACTTGCTTTCTTAAGTCACTTTTCCTAAAAGCAACAGGATGAATCAGGAGGCTTTATGGTTCCATCCATTATGAAGCCCTTTTCTCCCAGTGGAGTTAATAGGGTAATTTTTCCTTAAATATTTTTTTTTTCAGACTGTGACCCACAGACCCCAAATGGTCACACCTTAAGGTCTGCAGAAAATAAGGGGAAAGAAAAGAAGCCCACTGTCAGAAGGCTCACTGTGCTGGGGTCTGTGTCTTCCCCTGGAAGTGGTATAGGGTTCTGAGAATGAGAACAGGTGAAGGGCCATGGCTTCATTTAAATCTTCAGAGCAAATTGCTGATTCCAAATAGGATAATAGAGGTTGCTTTGTTTAAAAAAATTCCAAATGTAGAAGGAAAAAATGAAGGGCTATTTAAAAAATAGAAAAGCAAGTTTCTGCTGTATTTTAGGTGTGTGTCCTACATAAAATAAAGTTTTGTATTAGCATGCATATCTATCACCACAGTACTCCTTATTCTGAATACAGAGTATTACTGCATCTAAATATGATTTAATTGGTTCAATTTACTATATATTTTTTATACTAAGTGTGGTTCCATATCTTGATGAGCCCAGATGTAGTTGCGCTTGTGGTTTACAGCATCCCATTGCTTGCATTTTATTATTTTTACAAAGCAAATGTCTATCAATCATAGAGATAAATTAGAAAAAATTGTGCAAACATGACACATCGCTAAGATTTTTTCCAGCATGCTATGTAATTATTAACCTGATTTTTGCCATTGAAAGAAGCCATGAATTACAGATAGCATGGGTGAAGTTAAATGCTTTTATATTAGATACATTTTGCTTATATGGTATTCTATAGGTATGGCCATACAATATAATTGAAGCTTTGTCAGCTCTGTAGCCTAGCAACAGATAATACTGTTAGGTTACTGAATTGCTCCTGGTTGACAAGTAGGGAGTATTTTTGTGTTTATCATGTTTGCTAATGATGGGATCCTTTCCAAAAGGCTTGTCTTAATCTTAATTAGAGTTTATCAGCAGAGGTCTGCATGACATTGTGCAGACACTGATTTCATAAATAATAAAAAGTGCAAGTGAAAAATTTGGCAGGAGAAGAAGATATTTAAGACCACTGATTCTTGTAAGAGCAGCATGAATTTCCAAAATGTAATCAAGTTTGAACTGTGACTCTATTCTTTATTATCGAAACTTGCAGTACACTCCACTGCAGTTTTGACAGCAATTATGAGTATGATTTATAAGCTTCCTGTTAGGAACCAGATCTGTTTGCACAAGAATCTTGATCATAAACATTACAAAGAACAGTAAGTCCACAGTTTTTCAGGGACGGCAGGACCTTACTTTTTCCTTTGCATAGAAAGTTGGTTTGTTGGGTTTCTTTTTATTTAAGGGTGTTAGGTTTTTTTCAAGCAGCAAAAATGTTTGCAGTGAAAGATGTAGACAAAGAAGAGAATCCTGAAATAACCTTTCCTTTTGGTGGAAACTCTGGAGGTATCAGATAGCTGCTTCAGTGCCTGATGTCATTTGATAAAGAACTCATGCCAATGAAATTGGAATGTAATTTTTTGCTCTAGTTTGCAGAACGCGATATTCTTTTCCCAGCTGTGATTAAATGAGCATTTCTAATTCCTTGCAATGTGAACTAGAACAAGAGTTCAAATAAATACATAGTCTTTACAGACATTTTTATTCTCTTCTTTTGCTTGACATGTATGTATTATATATCACAAATTTCTTTGATTTAATCATACATATAAAATGATATATTGGAGGCTCAAAACCCCTGTTTTCAGTTTCACAGAGTCAGGACTAGACTTGTAGAGAAAATAGCTTTCCAGTGTCACAAAGCCTTCCGGTATTTCAAAGACTTCCCTTCTGCACTGGAACAAGAATAAGACTCTTCTCACCCCACCACGTAAAACCAGTAAGACCCTTTTTAGTAAAGTGGATGATCAGTCTACTCATTACAGCTGAGAAGAGGGCCAAAATCACCAGTCTACCATTGTCTTGCCTTCTAATCAAATAGTATAACCACAACTTCATTTCTGAGGCACTGTCAGTCTCTCATCCTTATTACAGGTTATCTGGACGTTCTTCCTTTCTCTTCTTCTTCTGACTGCATCTCTCTTAAAACTGAGAAACTTGGCCTCGTAAAGCTTTGGTAGAACCATTTCGCCCCCATAAGCTTTTTCTGACAAAAGGAACAGTGGGTTAAAAGCCCCACTGGATTAAAAGCCAGCTTAGTCAGAACTTCATCTCTTGTAAATAACAGGTCTTTGTGTTCCCTTTGAAATCTTCATGTCTGGCAAATATTTCAAGCAAACATCTTCCTATCTCCTTCTAGATTGCCACCGGTACTTGGCAAAGACTATTTAGAGACATCCTTATTATCCTTTTGAAAATCTGTCGTTAATGCTGCCCTTTGCTTTATGAAAAGATGTGCTTCTGCGAAATTACTCTGTATATGTCATTTGTGTCTTAGCTTCTAGAAATGTTTGTGGGAAGCAAGAATTTTTTTCCTGTTTTGTAAGCACTACCTGTAAGGAAGCCCTGATCCCTGACAAGGGTGTCTAGACAGCATAATAATTCTTACGATAGTCATGATTGGAACTTAGTATTAAATTTGGAAGCCTCTGCCAGGTTCTCTGCACTCCATTGTCCGGTCTGTGCAGTAGAACGCTCAAGAAGACTTCTCTTCCTCTGTGTTGCCACTGTGCATGAAGGCCAGCATATTTGCGTTCGCTGCATTAAGGGGAATAAAGCTGGTTGCGTCTTTCAGAACAGCAGCTATTGCCTTACCCTGTGCAACCAAGCACAGAAGGGGACAAGAGGGGACTGTACTGTGTCCTGTCCATGCAGGTGAATATTGCTGCAGAGGTGGTATACTGCATTTCCAGTAGCTGGAAACATGCATCATTTGTGAGTTCATCTGGGGATTTAACTTAGGATGACATATATGTCACGATCACTTAAATGCCTCATTTTCTATAGAGTGGGATGGAAGAAAACAAAATAACAATATAATTCTTAGATCTGAGTCTTGCTGGGCTGATGGTTTGCATTGAAATGCAGGAGTGGATTAAACTTCTGTAGTTCTGGTTTCCTTTAATAAGCCAGGCTAGAGATTGTTGTGCATCCAAAGCTGTCACACATCCCACTCGGCTGTGCCTGCCGTAGGTGTGACAGCCTCCAGGAGCTGGGTGGCGCAGGCAGCCGAGGTCACTGCTCGCTTCAGCTGTCCGAGTTTAATCTGCTGCTGGACATGAGTCAACACCCTGAGGAGCTCTAACACCAGGAGACTGAGTCAGCCTTTTAGCTGATCCAGACCGATTGCAGCTGGAGACCCAGTAATCAACTGCACTTTTTTTTTTTCATGCTCTCCCAAGGGTACAGCATGTCAAGATGTTTGCTGGGATAGAGGAAGTCTCAGTTGGTTCTTCTGCAGTGACTCATTTTTGTATTATGAAGAAATCCAGTCAATAATACAGTCTAGGAAGAGCTCTTATTCTGTATTAAAATATACTAAAACATGTTGGTTGATTATTGCCCCTTTTTTATATAAATAAAATAGAATTGCGTGTTAATAATGAAAACCCTCTTCCTCCCAGAAAATGAACTGCGTGGTGTTTGCAGTGAGAGTGCCCAGTTTCAGATTCTCAAATTGCAGCATGTGTATCAGGTACTTTTATCTACGAGACTAATTAAGAATGCTTTAGGAATTTAGCCTGGTTCTCTCCTGAACAGGTTTTATACAAGTTTAACTCTGAAAGCTTCTGTATGTTTACTCCTGACTTATATCAGGCAGTAAGTCAGACTGTACTTTTCAAATGTTTGAATTCCTGCTTGAGCATTAGGATTCTGCATTTGTAGACATTTATGGTACTATCTTTGCATTTCATCTTGTTTTTCTCTAGAGGAAATTACTCAGATTTGCACCATTTAACGCCATACTTTTGGAGGGTAGTAAACCTTAGTATGCTTTAGTGCCATTATGGTAAATTGTTTGTAAACTTTTGAGCCACCTTCAACTGCTGTATTACCGAAGGGTAAATACAAAGACACTTTTCTGCTTTGAAAGTTTTACACCACTTTGAGGTCTGGAAGCTTAGCTTTATTTTTCCACTGAAACACATTGTCACTGATGCTGTTTTGTTTGCTCATCTTTGAAAGCTAATAGACTGGTTTAATTAATTGTCCAAGATTTCTCTAAAACAATGTCCTAATTCTTCCATTTAGCTGTGGCGTATCATACACTGTTGTTATCTCCTCTACCAGATTTTTGCAACAAGTTGTTTTAAAACTATAATCTCTTTGAGGGGAAAAAAAATGAAGTGCAGTTGAAAAGGCAGTTATGCCGAAAGATAAACACAGCAATATTACTTATCAAAACGAGTACAGTTTTTGCTTGCCTAATGAATACAACATATAGCTTTTTCTATATATACAAAACCTGAGGAAAAAAAAAGCTTTATAACATATAAAGTATGCAACATTATTTCAGGCATAACTGCATTGGATATGTATCTAGGCCTGAGAGTGTAGATAACACAATATAAGTGCTTTGCCTGTCTAAACATGTTAAATAAATGAGCATTCACTATCGCATTCAAATACATTAGTAGATGTACTCGCATAGTTAATTTTCTTTTTAATGCACTACACGTGACATTTGCAGCACAGAGCTATAGTGTATCTTACTGTTTGATGAAAGTTCTTCCACCTCCCCCCCTTTTAAACAAACCTTTATTTGAATAAGCCTTTATGAAACAGATCTTTGGCATATCTTCTTTTCAGGAAGTTCAGTCAGTGTAAGCAGAGATAAAGCAGTCATGTTACGAAGAATATTACATAAGGGACGATTTTTTTAGGGAAAGAGGGTGGCAAACATAAGGGAGGGGAATAACGCCCTTAAGAGGAAATCTGATTTCTTTCTTGCAGCTGTTTGGCTTTATTGTGCTGTGATTTGGTATTCAAAATAAAACAAACTTGGAGTTACGAAAAAGATATACAGGAAGTTTGGTGAAAAGTAATGATTAGAAAAGTGCCATATAAAATATTTTCACCTATATCTTGATTTTCATAGTGCTGGCCTTTTAGAAGACAAAATGAAAAACTAAAATGAATATTCATGCTGCAAATAATCAGGAAAAGTATCCCCGAACAGTTATACACTGCAAATTGTTGATAGAAGGAAGAAGGTAAAGTGAAAATCATTTGCCTCTTTACCTTGAACAAACCGTCAAAATGTGAAAAGGAGTGTGAAGATACGGCACTGATGTTTTAAGTTCTGGAATCTGATACCATCAATTAAATCTTTCTGCTTTTATGTTTCCTGTAGGAGGGCAGCTTTGGTGTACCACAACCAAGGCCATCTCAGAGGGTGAAGAGCTGATTGCCTTTGTTGTAGATTTTGACTCAAGGCTGCAAGCTGCTAGTCAGATGACTCTCACAGAAGGGATGTATCCCGCACGCCTGCTGGACTCAATACAATTGCTCCCTCAACAAGCTGCAATGGCATCTATTTTGCCTACGGCTATTGTGAACAGTAAGTGATGAATACTATTCTCTGGCGGTTTTTTAAAACAGCAGTACTTTAAGGCACATATGAAGAGATGATACAGCGATAGTGGGTTCAAGACCACAGAAACCACAGGACTTAAAACGCACAGCTCGAAGCCTGCTTTTGTTCCCCCATCATCTCAGATGAACTCACAGACATCAAAGGAGGAAGAAGAGCAGTCTGGCAGCTGGGCTTTGCAAGAGCCTCACCCAGAGTACCTGACCTGCCCTCGTGTGGAGGTTCTGTGATCTGCTCCCACAGGCGATAGAATCAGAAAGTGTTAAAGATGTAGATAAGATAGGCCTGTTAGCTCACAAAGTCCAGGCTCTGATGCTCAAGTAAGCTTGTTGCTTACAGCTGCAGCTTCTGGTAATAATTCATGATAGTCAATGGAAAGAAAGAACACATCTCTTCAGTGTCGGTTTCAAAATGCAGTGGAGATTGTGCCTTATAGCAGCCCTGATTTATTGTAGTATCTCCACTCAATGTGGCTACCCAAGAATGTTTTTACATCCTCTGGACATCGATAGACCCTGTCATGGACAAAATACAGCATGTAATTAAGCACTGTCCTTAGAGAGGAGGGACACAAGTACATGATAAGTCAGTTCCTGAACTGGGACAATTCAGCCTGAATTAAATTTCATTTCTTGAACTTTTTCTTATTACTGCTTTTTACCTTTATAAAGTCCTAGTTCCTCATCCTCCTAAGTACTTTCAAATACCTTAGCTGTTACCATGATCCTTCCCAGTCATCACTTAGACCTGTTGCACATCCTTAGCTCTCAACACTTTGTAAACCTGTCCATTTAGACCCCATGTTGGAGCACTTGCCCATGCTTTGTGTGGTTAGTTAAGTATTGTAATTAAATACAGTGAATTACTGAACACAGTATTTCAGGTGTGAATGCACATGCAGGCACGTGATCTGCCATTCAGGCTCACACCAAGTAACACTGTCTTGAACAGCCGCACCATCTTCAAGCGCTTCAGACAGGACTAATTAAAATATCTGTGGTAACACCTTGCATTCTGTCTTTTCCTTTTTTTTTTTTTTTTGTAATTGCTTATTTTCTGGGTAAACAATTGTGATAGCTACACATTTATTGTTACTCTATTTTAAAAGATAAAGCTTCAAATGTCCAAGTCATCCAAGTCTTCCCTTCCAGAGACTGAGTTTGCAGCAACCTCAAGCCCTTTAGCTAAGCACATTCATTTTTACCCTAGTAGTGGGGCTGCTGTGAGCTGACATACCTGTTCACAGAACCAGCAATTAGCACCATACAGGACCTTTCCGAAAGAAGGTGTTAGAAGCACCTAAAATGGACCACCCAGTTACCACAGTTAGGGCAGAGCAGTGTTTATAGCAAACAGCTGCAAGGGAGCCAGCCGGGAGAGAGTTACCTAGCCTAACGGGCAACTACTCATTCACAGTTTCTACATAAGGCCAGCTCTGGGCTTTGGCAAAGTAGTCAAATTTCTACAGCATCAAATTTCTGGAAACACCTTTGCTGCCAACGCTGCCTTTTGCACAGCCTTAGAAAGCCACACCGATCATTGCTGCTTCTGCTGCTAAGAGGAGTCCAAGTTTATGGTGCATCAGCTCTTGCTGTACAAGCTTAGCAGCAACTCGGAGTTACCTGTGCACTCTTAACTTCAGGAGGCTGCTAATGTAACAGTCTCACTGTCCAGAACTTTCCACCCCAGTTCTGTCTCTGGCCAGATGGGGATGTTGCCACATTTCATTGTTGAGTTGGTGAAATTCAGTTTCTTCAGTAAAGTCTCGGGCCAGGTGTGAGTCCAGTAATATGCTGAATGCACCTCTAGATTTGTAGTGAGGCATCTCTTAACTGTTCCTTTGCTAGATCTCTGAAAAAAATTCAGTTTCTAGAAAAATTGTGTTGTAGGGTTTTTTTTAAACATTTACTAAAATTTTTATTTGAAAAATCAAAATTAGAATATCACCTTTGGCTCATTGAGCTTGAACTTGAATGTTTCATTTCCTGAATCGATCCATTGAAATGTTTGGAAGCTATCCATTGAAACAAATGGAAATATTTTGCTTTTAAAGAATTAGAACATTAACTTCAAGTGACTTTTATCTATTTTGCATCCCTTTAGGGGAGCAATAGTTTCAGATCCCATCTCTATATATTGTTCTCCCTGGAATTCCATCCTCTCTCCGCGCAAAACTCCTTAAATGCGTTTCCTTTGCATGGCATGTAATGGGAGTCACATATTCACCATGCATAATGAGCTACAGACTGTCCAGGCCATCCAGCCTGTAGGAAATAAAGATGTCTGGAAGTCAAATCATAAAGATAATCAGAAAGTACAATTCTGTGATGGAATGCAGTCAAATGAATTCAAATAGGACACGTTGCCCTTATCAAAATTTCCTGTTACTACTTGTGGACTTTCTCTTCTGTGGAAACCTCAACGGTTCAACTTTTTTACACTATTTGAAGCCAGAAACAAATACTGAAATGTCAGCTTTCACATGAGATGGACATTTCAAATGATGCAAGCTGTCTCGGTCATGTTTTAATAGTGGTATATACTGGAATACTAATTGTTCCCTTAAATGTTTGTGTCTTAAATTCACACACAATTATTCAGTGGCAAAGGGAAAAACAGAAATTGGTAGTGGTGAAAATATTTTATACAAATTCATGAGCAGAAAAATAGACAATCATTAGCAATGCAGTCAGAGAAGCAAACTAAGCAATGTACATTTGGCTGCATTTGTAGATATTTGACAAATAAAAGACTTATCCATTTCAATGGGTTGGAGTGTTCAACTTTGTTCACCCAAAAGAATTGGAACAGAACAGTTGTCCTATATACATCAGTATTTGAAATTAAACATAAATTGTCATGAATGATAATGAATTAGATCATCAGCTACACATGCCATATTTTCAGAGCAGCCAACAATTCTTCAAGTTAATTACAATCACTAATAGTTTTTTGCATTCTGAAGTCACTGGGAGTTTTGATGTTGACCAAGATGTGTTTTGATGTTGACTGTAGTTGCTCACTCTCTGATCCTGCGGTCAGCTGGCACAGTTTGGCTGCACTCGTAATTTTATCCTCTCTTAGTCTCAAAAACAGGTGAGAAGCATCCAGACCGGTTGCAGGGAATGATCCTAGGCCCACGGTGACTCCTGAACTGTATGCAGGAATGGGGAAGGTGTTACTTGACTTAAGCTAAAAGCGTGGAAAGGACCATTCTCGTGATTTAACAATATAAGCATGAAGTTCCAGTGCTCTAGTCTGGACCCTGCCACTTTTAATTTACTGGTGTAGATGTACCCTAAAGGGCTGGGATTTTTTCCTTGTTTTTGCTGATAGGATGACAAGTTCAGCTTTCAGAAAGATCAAACAGGTCTTTTGACCTTCTGAGACAGATACACAACATGTACTTTGTAGGTATCCATCTGACAGGGTATTAACAACCAAATATCTGTCTGCCTTGTGTAAATATACAGTATTCATTATTAGTCTTCACATGAGTAAAGTATGTAGCCTTCAGTACATGATCAAAATATCTACTCCCTCTGCTGCTGGGAAGCAGTCTGTGCAACCTCTGCATTGTCTTCCCCTCAGAGAGGATGCTGACGCTTTGAGATGGAAGACAGTGAAAAATTGCATTATTCTTAGCAAATATCCCTTTTACATAGTGAAAAGTGGAACAGCAACAATTTACCAAAAAACGAGAGAACAAAAGTACATTAGAAATTTTAACTTCTGATATTAATAACAACAGGAACCCAGGAAATAAACATGCTGCTTAGTATAATACTACATTCAACACTGTAGGATCTTAAGGAAACATAATCTAATCTGGCCTCCTGGATATCAGAGCAACAGGATTTTACAGTAATAACTGCATAAGCATTCTGAAAATACACATTCTTCAGAATGATCTGCAACTAGCACTCAAAAATTCCAAGTCCCAATGCTGGAAAGACTTGTGCACACAGGAAAAAAAGCACAGTTGAAAGATGTCACCTATTCAGTAGTGATGTATTAGAAATACAGCTTAGTTCTTGAATTACTACCACATATTGACAACAAACATTTCATTTCATTTCTCAATTACATGCCAAAAACTTCTAGCTGTTTTTTTATATTAACTATTTTTAAAGTCTCCTTTTGAAAGAAACAACTGCCTCCCATGTTGTCTCTCACCTGCAAGTGACATTTTAATAAAGTCATGGTTCTCTTTTCAATATTTTATTAAATAAGCATGTGTTTAATGGGGAAGTGAGGGGAATTAATCTAGCTGTGTTAATTGGTTGGCACTGAGTGCACCATGGCTAACCTGCACCTGGTTATATTTGCTTGTAGAGGACATATTCCCTTGCAAATCCTGTGGCATTTGGTATCGAAGCGAGCGGAACCTGCAGGCGCATCTCATGTACTACTGCAGTGGGAGGCAAAGAGAGGGACCTCAGCTGTCAGAGGAGAATGAAGATAGTGCTCAGCAGATATCCAGTGTATGCCCCTTTCCGCAGTGCACCAAAAGTTTTTCAAACGCAAGAGCTCTGGAAATGCACCTAAACTCTCACAGTGGTAAGTACCATGTATTTTCCTGTATCATCTTCTAGATTTAGCTATTTGAAGAGTTATTCACTATAGGCGCTGAGTGGATCAATGTCTCTCCCAATATATGCAAGCTTTGGGTGTAGATGCTACCAAAATATCAACAGTTTCTGACCTGCGTTCTACACCAAGCACCTGTCCCAGCTAATCAGTGTCATTTCTCTTATCTACTAATCCTCATTTGAATGCTGTCTCTCTCTTAATATGTATGTACACACCTAAGGCAGCATTTCTTTACTGGTGAAGGTATACTCAGCAATCCAGACACAGTTAGATTGATGCTGCTTGGTCTCTGAAAGATTCAATCAATTACTTTGGGATTCCATCTACCAAATGTGAGTCTGCTAAACTACAATCTCTACCTACCCTGTTCTGATGCTCGGTGGAGAAATACACACCACCAGAGAGCAAGTCCTTCTGAAATAAGATCTTGGGGTCCTAGTGTAGGCTTCTTAGGCAGGAGGCTTTAAGGATCAGGGTCCAGAACTCTATATGCTTTTCCCAGGACACTTGTTTCATAAAAAGTTTTTGTTTCATAACAATATTCTTTTCCCTCCTTATAAATATGAAATGATGATAGTATTTGCTTTGTCCATGTTGTTAAAATTATAATACTAGATATACAGAAAGTGGGATTACAAAATTCCTGAGATAAAAAATCTGGAACTCGGCAGGATTCTTATCTCCCTCCCTGAAGGTCCTTTGTGCGTGCTGGTTGAATTTGTTTTGAATTAGATCTGGAAACACAAGTAACGAGTTTGCAGAACATTCTGCATTGGGGCTTTCATTAGCAGGAAAAACCTACAAATAAGAAAGACTGCAGTGTCAGGTATGGGTGTGTTGGCTGTCTAGTGTACAGAACTGTGTCTGGAAAGAGGCAGGGGCCCTTCAGGAGTTCCTGATCCTCCTGTTAAATGGACGGAGTCTAAAGGACACTAATGTGTGCTTTATTCACAGAAGGAAGACTTACTTGGCTGTATTGTTAAAACTCCTGGGGGAGTGGGAGTCTACTCTGTGTACTTGGTGAAGTCAAAAATGTTCCTCTGATACTTGGGCAGCAATTACAAATCTAGAAGGCATCATATTACCTTGGAGGAGTTTGGTACCTCCCAGAACAGGACTAGAAGAGTGCTGAGTGAGAAACTACCTTATATAGACAACACAGACAACTCTTAGCCATTCATGTAGAGGTCAGATCTTTTTGTGCTTCCAGATCTTAACTTCGAATATCAGGCTGTTGCCATTTTCTCTCTCTTGCCTAGCAAATATTTCACTGTACAGTGAACCCATGGAACAGAAGGAACAGCTTCAACAAGAGCAGTTGAACAAGAGCATGTCTTACAGTCTAGTAACTAAAACCAGGTACTCTTGGAAGATAATAGATTCATTTTTCCCCAAGCAGAGGAAATGTCTGAAATCTTAGCCATTGTGTAAAAGGGTTGCTTCAGCTATTTGCATTTAGTGACATAAGACTGACTTAGGTGTCAAGAGGGTTTTCAGCCATGAGCTGTGAGTGACCATGTCTTCTTGCAATCTAGAGATAAACACCTGTGTTCCTTGAAAGACA
Source organism: Burhinus oedicnemus (assembly GCA_008921705.1). Lineage (NCBI taxonomy): Eukaryota > Metazoa > Chordata > Aves > Charadriiformes > Burhinidae > Burhinus > Burhinus oedicnemus. The sequence goes on from VFFE01008050.1 coordinate 5,599,335, forward strand.
TAGGTCTGAGATCCTGCTGAATTTCCAGTAAGAATCTTTAGGTATTTCTTAGATCAGAGGCTAAACATCAGGCCTTCCCCTTCTTTTTAGTCATAAACCAGTCAGTTCAGTCATTCTTACTGTCCTTCAGATACTGTCCATCTGTATTTTTCTGTACAGATTATCACAAGTTGTAACAGCTTCTGCAGTAGAAATGAAAGATTCCTTTTCCAAATGCTCTGTAAGCTAGTTCTGTCTTTGCTTCAACTAATGTTACTGTTCATGCTGGGGGCTGTAGCAGACCCACACCACTGGCGCTTGGAGCCCTGACTGAAATGCAAAGTCCATAGAGACACTCCACTGTGACTGTATCACATGATGTGGAAGCATATGAAACACCATCTCATGGCAGTGGAGGAGCTAAAGCTTGGTATGCCCTCCTGGTGAGAAAGTGCCTGATGGGGAACAAGCGCTGGTAGTTTAAATTCAGATGTTGCTTACAGTTACTCTCAGCTTCAGAGGCCAGAAGGGAGCTGAGGATCTACACAGCACTTTAACCAGCGCTATTCTTCCAGCTTGTCCAACTTCCATGGACCTAGTTTGCCTGACGGAGGCATCCCTACTGATATTTTTTCAGTTTTTATTGTCTAACAGGTAATCAGAATCTCTGTTTTTTGCAGTAGAGAAATTTAGTCTTATCTCTTTTTAAAGCATTTTCAGTTTCAAAATACCATGAAACATGGGGTTTTTTTGTTTCAGCAGTGATTGTAAGATGGCTTTGAATGTACTGTTCTTGATAGGGAAAGCTGTAGTGATTTCATGAGGAAAAGATGTTGTGCTACAGCAGTAGATAGCTACAGCCATTATATGTGGAAGATGAAAGTGTTGGTGAAGCTGTGTCTTACTCCTCCTCCTCCCTTCCCAATGAATGCAATTCATCAGTTGTTTCTGACGAGGGTAGTTCTGTGTCCTGTTCCCTCACTACAGCCAACTCATGTGGGCAAAGAGCTGAGCATCAGTAATGCTCAAAGTGCTACTTCTGCTCTGTTGCTTTCAGGCACTCTGAGTTTGAGGGCTTTGCCTCAAGCCACATCATAACCTTGAGCCTCTTGACCTTGGTGTGCTTTCTGGGCATTCAAAATTTCCAGTGATTGTGGATGGGGAATCTTATATTGAGGGAGGACTTGGGAGTACTTGTAGATGAAAAGCTGGACATGAGCCAACAATGTGCACTCGCAGCCCAGAAGGCCAGTCGCATCCTGGGCTGCATCAAAAGAACCATGGCCAGCAGATCCAGAGACGTGATTCTTCCCCTATACTCTGCTCTCTTGAGACCCCACCTGGAGTACTGCGTCCAGTTCTGGAGCCCTCAGCACAAGAAGGACATGGAACTGTTGGAGCGGGTCCAGAGGAGGGCCACGAAGATGATCCGAGGGCTGGAGCACCTCTTCTATGAAGACAGGCTGAGAAAGCTGAGGTTGTTCAGCCTGAAGAAAAGGAGGCTTCAGGGAGACCTTATAGCAGCCTTCCAGTACCTGAAGGGGGCCTAGAGGAAAGCTGGGCAGGGGCTGTTTGCAAGGGCATGTAGCGATAGGACCAGGGGCAATGGTTTTAAACTAGAGCAGGGTAGGTTTAGATTAGACATTAGGATGAAGTTCTTTACAATGAGGGTGGTGAAACACTGGAACAGGTTGCCCAGAGAGGTGGTAGAGGCCCCATCCCTGAAGACATTCAAGGCCAGGCTTGATGAGGCTCTGAGCAACTTGATCTAGTTAAAGATTCCCTGCTTACTGCAGGGGGGTTGGACTAGATGACCTCCCTTCCTACCCAACACATTCTATGATTCTATGTCTCCTTTAGTTAAAACTGTAATTTCTAAGACCTTTTCATTTAGACTAAGTCCCATCTATTTTTATCCTTTCCCTTGTTCTTTCTTTCCCTTCATCTCTGCTGAATCCAGGCAGATGCTAAGGCTCTCCAAAGCAGAGCAGAAGTCTGGGAATATCCTCTAGCCATTCGAGGAAAGAAATTCTGGACCAATTCAAGTATTTTCAGGGTGACTAATACCATCTCATCGGAAGAAATCTAGTTGTTCTTACTGTGTTTGTATTTTCTGTGCAACTGATTTTCCAGTACACTTCATGAAGAGCAAACCAGTCACTTTATTTTGTATTTTATGTGTCTTTTCTATAGGAGTGAAAATGGAAGAATTTCTCCCGCCCGGTGCTAGTCTGAAATGTACGGTTTGTACTTACACTGCAGACTCGGTGATTAATTTTCATCAGCACCTGTTCTCGCATCTTACTCAAGCTGCCTTTAGATGCAATCACTGCCATTTTGGCTTCCAAACTCAGAGGGAGCTACTGCAGCATCAAGAGTTACATGTCTCTGGCAATAAGATTCAGAGAGAAAGTGACATTGAACACTCTCCAAGTGGAAATGAAGAAGGTTTACAGCCTGCAACGGACCTGTTGAGCAGAAATGATGTTCCCCAGAGCCAAAAGCCCATGCAGACTAAAGATGCAAGTTCTGATACAGAGCTTGATAAATGTGAAAAAAAGGCTCCACTTTTCCTTCCAAACCAGAGGCCAGAAACCCAGCCTGCAACAAATAAGCAGAGTTTTTCATACACTAAGATAAAATCTGAACCATCCAGTCCAAGACTTGCTTCATCGCCAGTTCAGCCTAATATTGGTCCTTCTTTCCCAATGGGACCTTTTCTTTCCCAGTTTGCTTTTCCCCAAGACATCACTGTGGTTCCTCAGGCTTCAGAGATATTAGCCAAAATGTCTGAACTGGTCCATCGAAGACTGAGGCATGGAAGTAGCAATTATCCTCCTGTAATTTACAGTCCTTTGATGCCCAAAGGGGCTACATGTTTTGAGTGTAACATAACATTCAATAATTTGGACAACTACTTGGTACACAAAAAGCATTACTGCAGCAGCCGATGGCAGCAGATGGCAAAATCACCAGATTTTTCCAGTGTTCCAGAAAAAATGCCAGAAGCTGTAAGTCCCAGTAACGGTCAAAGCTCTATCAGTATCCTCAATGCAGCTCCTCACACATCAGATCCAGAGAATCAACTTCTGCAGACATCTTGCATAAACTCTTCCAATGTTTTAGATTTGATTGGGCCAAACAATAAAAGTCATGAAAAAGACTTTACAGCACAATCTAAGAAGTTGTCAACTGCAAGCAACGGCGATGAGAAGATAAACGGAAAACCTTCTGATGTGAAGAATCCTAATGCTCCTTTAGTAGAAGGGGAGAGTGATCCTAACAAGACCACGTGTGAAGCTTGTAATATTACTTTCAGCAGACATGAAACGTACATGGTCCACAAGCAGTATTACTGTGCCACTCGCCACGATCCCCCACTGAAGAGGTCTGCTTCCAACAAAGTGCCTGCCATGCAGAGAACAATGCGTACCCGGAAGCGAAGGAAGATGTATGAGATGTGCCTGCCAGAGCAAGAGCAAAGGCCACCACTAGTTCAACAGCGATTTCTAGAAGTGGCTAATCTTGGCAATCCTTGTACATCTACTCAAGAGTCAACAGAGGGCCTTGGAGAATGTTACCATCCACGATGTGATATCTTTCCAGGAATAGTCTCAAAGCATCTGGAAACATCGCTGTCTATTAACAAGTGTGTTCCAGTTTCAAAGTGTGATACTCCCCACTCCACTGTGTCTTGCTTGGAGATGGATGTGCCAATAGATCTCAGTAAAAAATGCTTACCCCCGTCAGAGAGGACGTCCACTTCTCCCAAAAGGCTGCTGGACTACCATGAGTGCACAGTATGCAAGATCAGTTTTAACAAGGTAGAGAACTACCTGGCTCACAAGCAGAATTTTTGCCCTGTCACTGCTCATCAGCGTAACGACCTGGGACAGCTCGACAGTAAGGTGTTTCAAAACCCAGAAAGTGAAAGAAACAGCCCAGATGTCAGTTACGAAAGAAGCATAATCAAATGTGAGAAAAACGGAAACTTGAAACAGTCCTCTCCTAATGGAAACTTATTTTCCACACACTTAGCTACACTTCAAGGACTAAAAGTCTTTAGTGAAGCAGCCCAGCTTATTGCTACAAAAGAAGAAAACAAACATTTGTTTCTTCCACAATGCCTTTACCCTGGAGCAATAAAGAAAGCTAAAGGAGCAGATCAGCTTTCTCCATATTATGGAATAAAGCCAAGTGATTACATTTCCGGTTCTCTTGTCATTCATAACACTGATTTAGATCAAAGCACAAATACAGAAAGTGAATCTCCTAAAGGCCAGGCACCTTCGAATGGATGTGCTGTGCAGAAGAAAGAGTCTCTTCCACTATTGCCAAAAAACCGAGGCATGGTAATAGTTAATGGGGGACTAAAACAGGAGGAAAGACCTGCCGCAAACCCACAGCAAGAGAACATTTCCCAGAATCCTCCGCATGAAGATGGGCACAAGTCTCCTTCTTGGATCTCTGAGAATCCCTTAACTGCAAATGAAAATGTCTCTCCAGCAATTCCTACAGCAGAGGAACAGTTGTCTAGTATAGCTAAAGGCGTGAATGGTTCTACCCAGGCCCCAACCAGTGGAAAGTATTGCCGACTGTGTGACATCCAGTTCAACAATCTTTCAAACTTTATAACTCATAAGAAGTTTTATTGCTCGTCACATGCAGCAGAACATGTCAAATGAAACAATCGGTCACCTTTGGTACCTGTGTTTAGCATATTGTTCCATACAGTCTAAAGAAAGCTGTTTGAATTACATCTGGACAATCAGGAGATTTCACTATTGCTGAGTTGAAGACTTAAAGGTGTAATTTCATTACAGTCCATTAGTAAAGTGTATTATTGGTGCCATTTTCAAAAATATTAATTTATTTTACCAGCAGTATTCATAGCTGTAGTTATGTTATTTTTTATTTAAAAACTTTATATTAAAGTCATTTGTAATGTTATTGTATAGTTATTGTGTAGCACATATGGTTTGCACTGTATAGTAGATTTTAAAGAAAATAGTCACAAACAATACGGAAAAGCATTTTAGAAATAGCTTCAAAAGCACTTGTGTATCCTGATTTTTTTTCTTATATGCTGTTGCAGATATATGTATATGCTAAAATATAACTTGCAAAGAAGTTTCAACTATGCTGTAAAGTTCGCCTTAAAATTTCAATTTTTTGAACAATTGGGCTCAGTTTGCACTTTATATTTTAGCAGATACAGTACCTTAGTCATTAGGCTTTGCATTTGTATGTAGCAGTATGTTTCTGTCCACTTTCTTAATCTGAAACGTACGTTAAATGAAGATGGCAATTTTTTTCTTGTATAGTACTTGTATTTTCTTTCGCTGATGCATCTCTGTCTCAATTTTTAAACCTTTGCTGTTAAATGCAATACTTTATAAAGAATGAACAAAATTACTGGAAGCAGTATTGTAAGTAATGAGGTCATATCAATCAGTTTTATCTTTTGAAAGGCACGGTCTAAAACAAAACCCTAAACTCAATGCTGCAATTATGAATCTAATTCATATATAAGATATATTTAAATATAAGAGTAGCAATACTGCAACTGGTGATCACAAAGATAATGTTCTACTTCTGATAGAAATAATTTCTCAACAAATGTTGTTACTATGCATGTATATGGATGGAATAAAATTCCAGATCATTGGAGAAGTTTGGCGGTAATTTCTTTAAATTTGTTTTATTTTGTTTTTCAAGGAGGATTCAGAGCTCACAAACTGTAAATAAGCTCTTAGGAACGAGTTAACATTGCCCCCTCTTCAATGGAAGCCAAGTGTTCAAAGAGAAGATGAGTACAAAGGATGCCCCCACTTCGAGGGAGTCCTTGCTGACAGGTCACTAGTACAACTAAGTCTAAGACAACCTCGTGAACTAAAACTGAAAATGTGAAGGTCTGAAACCAGGAAGGCTGTTCTCTTTATTGGAGCTAAGGAAGACATACTTCCCTGATAGTACCTCCATATGTCAAAATCAGTGGAACAATCTGCTTCGTAACACCTCTGGTATGATTCCTCATGTGTTCAGTGGTCTTCTGTGAAAAACAATAGCATTCATTTAAATAGAACAGCAGTTTGCTCCACTCATACAATGTAGAAATACTGTTCACTAATTCATGTTATATTAAAATCTGAACTAATGCGCAATTAATACCCTTCACTTGCAATTGGTCAGTCTCCTGTACAGTTTTTTCATAAAAAAATTTATATTATAAAAGTGACCTATTGATGCATTTTTCATCCTGCAAATTTGAAAGCAAAACCACTACCTGAATAGTCACATGAACAGTTGTATTTAATTTAGTTCCTATATCAGGCAAAGAAACAACCCAGAACGAAATACATCAAAGGATGGTATTACCAGCTAAGCAGCCAGTTGGAGTCTAGCATAAGAGTATGCAATACCACTGACTTTCAGCAACCCCATCCCTGTGTACTTTGGAACTGAATTCATCCTTTTTTTATTTGTAAGTGTAGGTACATGTGATCCAGTAGCAAAAATAATAAACACTTCAAAAACTATTTTTAACAACTCTGGTGGTTTGCTGGGCTACAAATACAGAACACAAGTGCTTAAAATTGTGCTAATTCTCAGTCTCAACAAAGATCACAGATGTATACATTAATTTCAGTAGGGCCAAAATTGGTCCTATAGGAAATAGTTTGGGTAATAAGACTTGTGAAGGAGAAAAAGCATTACAAGCACAGGGAGAATAAAACAGACAAATCATTCATGATTATCAATTAAACATGTATTAGAAAAAGCCACACCAATAGATCTAAGACTCCACAATATTTGAGATAGATGGTACATTTTGACCTTTTTGGTGGCAAATGTTATTTTGAAGATTATCCATCATACGAAATTGGTTTAAAGAGCAAAATGATTACATCTGGATTGAAATAAGCTAATTCTGAGAGATTTACATGCATAGACAAAAACTTTTAGGTGAAGTTGGTCAGGAAGCCACAGGCAGTGTAATTTACAATTGCTGAGCTCTAGGGGTGTGTTTAGACCGTGAGAAAGTAAAGAATATCAGGGTTAAAGGGAGTACCTAGCTGAAAAGTCGTGCCGAAAGGGAAAAGCCTTATCACAAAACATTTCTGATCTGGAAATGCTGAGGGTACCTGATATATTCCAGAGGTAAATTAAAGCCTGCCATGCTGCATTATATTCTTCCCACTGGCTAGTCCAATTGCTTTCACATGACAGAATATACCTGGTAGCGTTTTCTCTTTATAAATGACCTATTTGGTTGATCGGTCCCATTTTTACAAGTTCAAAACAAGCACAACCTGTTCATCTGTGGGTACAGACTTACTGAATTTTATACACATTTTATACATTTTACTCACTTCACTGGAGCACCTAGCAACTGACACGTGCTAACCCCCAAAGTTATACTATCACACTCTCTGAAAGTAAAACTTTACACTAGCTAGGTGGGTAGCAAATGCAGATTACTGACATTTGTTTTCTTACACATTTGTTAAAAATAGAAAGCATTTAATAAAGATAGCTGCTCACATAGCTGAGCTCGGAAACCATGTTTTCCCATAACTTTACATGCTATTTTCCATTTTTTCATGTTCTTTAGTTCACCCATTTTTTAATTTGCTCATTTGAAATAAGAACGTAAACGCTTCGGCCAGCCAGAGATCTCTCTTCTCTCAAACCAGTTTGCAGAATAGTGGCTTAATCCCAGCTGGGGTCTTTAAGCACATCTATGTTTAAGTCATAAATAGCCTTTACAGGAATAAACTACTTAAACCTATTTTCTGACCAAGTGATTATTTGTATTCTCTTCAGATTACGCATTTGTTCAAGGTGATATAGATACTTGTTCAAGATGGCGTAGAACAGGTAAACTGCCTATTGCTAAAAACATCTCTTGAATACAGACTTTTCCCTAATTCTGCTTTTAGGTTTTTGTAGGTTTATTAATTCTTTGTCAAATCACCTATGCAAAGAGAGTCCATCCTTACTGAGTCTTTGACACCTGGAACTCAGCAGGAAGTGGAGCACCTCGGTTAAATGGTTTGGATCCGCTAATCCCTGTCAGCTGGAGTCAGTGAATAAATCTTTGGGGCTCTCCAGTGGAGATGAATAGCTCAGTAAAAGGCATTAAAATATTTCCTGGGTTTAGGATACAAAAAATAAATTTGCTCCACATGAAGGCCTAATATTTAGAAGAGCCAGTTCCTGCCTGACTCCCAGTGTACTGATTGCCTGGCGGGTTTTGTGTTCAATTTTTTGGCTTTTTAAGGAAGATTTCCCTATTCACAAAATATCCCATCCATATGCAGTACTTGGAACTAATGTTGTGGCCGCATCCCTCATTTATTTGTCTGTATCCTAAAATTCAGACTTTGAAAGGCTGTTGTGGGTCCCCCTTCATATCACAATTTTCACACATTTGTCATGTGGTCTCTCATGTCGCCATCTGAATTTTTTACATGAGAGTGATTTTTTTCGTTGTAACCAGAAATCAGGTGGACATGCCTAATGCAAATAGTAAAGGGTATTGCTACAAGCTGATGTCTGTTTGTCTTGAATTAATTGTAATAATGTTAGGGTTCTGGTGACATTTTCTCATTCCTACAAATGATCATAAAACTACACCATTTATATTTGCTGTGGATCCACACTGGTAACTTTCCCAGTCTCTCATTTCTACCAGATAACTATTGACTACATTCATTGTCTGACACGTGCGCAGGAATGTAGTGGTGACATCCCAAATGCAATCTGAGAGTTCATATAAGGCGATTGCTCCCTTGTACAATAAATACTGTAACACTGAGAAATGCAGAAGGAAGAAAATAACAACTAAAAAAAAATGACATAGAAATGAAAAAATGAAGTCAAACCCAGAACCACCATCAAGGTGAGGTGGAGGTGGGCTAATTAATTTCTCTGAACGTGCATAAGCTACGAACCAGAATCCACTCTGAAGAAGTGGAGCTGAGGTGGAGCTCTGAACAGCATGGAAAACCTGGCTTAAAGAAAATTCTGTGGTGAGTACAATGAAAGAAGGGTGGTGTGGGATAATCTCATTGAGGGGCAAAGACAATGTGGAAAAAGGGAATCGGCACTTTGTTAATCCGGAGCCTGCAGTGTGGGTATGCTGATGGCTGCAGAAGGCCGCAGCTACAAGGCATTGGCACTACAAAAACACTGCACATCCCAGGAGGCCTGTTGAGAGAGGCTAAAATACTGATGAGACAAAATCCTTGGAGGGTCAATTCCAAATGCTGAGTGTTGCCAGTGCAAAGATTCCAGCTCCTGGTGATCTCCTTTTCCCCAAGGCTGACAATAAGGAAGGGAACCACAGCTCTTCCCACCTTCCAAGTCACCTTCATGGCGGGGCACTGTGCTGCCAGGAGCTGTCAAAACAGACACCACCCAGAACAGATGTGTGTGACCTTATTGTAAATAAGAGAGAATTCACATACTCAAGCTGCAGCTGTGTTAGCCTGCGAGCACATCTGGTCCTCTCGTCTGAAGTCTTCCATGTAGGTTGCTGACAGTGCTTTGAGTCTGTACCCCTTTGAGATCCCTTAGAGCCACAGCAAAATGAACTAACATAATACTGGTGGCACTTGTGTATGGAGTGAAAGAGAGCACGGGGCAGGAATTCTGCACTCACATAATTAAAGCTTCTTTGTAACAGAGAGGCATGAGATGAATGAATTGTGACTGGACGCGTGAGACAAGAGCTTTTGTGCTGGAGTGGAGAAAATGGTAATTCTGACAGTTTCAACTTGTTTTTCTTACTGTGTACACAAACATACACATATGTTACATATAAAACATACACAGAGAGATGAGCATGTCCAAAAGAGGGAAAGAACCTAAACTAGATTAAGAAGTGAGATCAAGCAGCTGAATGAGGTGATTAGGCAAATTTTTTGTTGCAGAAATAATAGCCAGACCCTTTAATCGTCATTGCGTAGGTAACTGGCACCTTTTGGTGCACGGAGAGTGATGATACATTCACGTACTTCGAAATTTAAATGTGCTCCTGGCAAAATTGCTCTCTCCCCTTTCTGCTCTCAGCTGCTTTGCACAGGTCCCAGGCCAAGGTATTTGGTCCTACCTACCAACTCAAGTGCCCGTGCACCATTTTTTTCAACCTGCCAGCTTAGTTGGTTCTGTAATTGTCTTGTTTTGTTTTCTGTTGTGTTTCTTTTTTTTTTTCAAATTGTTTAATCCATCTTGAATCAAGATGCCTGATTCAGGGTGGAGGCAGGTGACGGGAGCCACCTGAGCCAGTGTATCTGAGAGGGCGGTCATCTCCACCAGCGAGGTGATGAGAGGGAGCTGCTGCCCGCTCAGCTGTGGGGCAGTGCGTGAGCGAGCCCACGGAGAGCACCAGTCCTGCAGCGTTCACACAACTCTCTTAAACACCTCTGCTTGGCAGGAGCCGCTCACAGCACAATTAATAATAAAAACAAGAGCTCACATACCACTCAGGTTTGTCTGCAGGTGCATATGGCTATGAACAACAGCTATTCCTTTCAAACTTTTGGATATGGTGCTGAATAAGAAAAGCCACAAGTGTGATAAATAGAACTGGATAAAGCTGGAAACACCTTCAGAAGTTCCTTTCATCTCAGCTTTCCCAGTTCTAGTTCTTACTGAAACTGTGAAGCCAGGTTCATATGATCCCTGCAGTGATGGCTGTATCTAAACGTAATTGCCTTTCAGGACCACCAGCATTGCTATTGTTTTGAAAGCCCATCTGTTATCAAAACTGTTTTCTGCTCCATTTTTCATGCTCACTACTAATTTCCTTACTTGAAGGAGAGAAACCTCTGCATGCCAGAAGTTCTGCCCTGTAGTTGTGACAGGCTGATACAGAGCAGACTGTAGAAACCACAGTCCTCAACTTGCATGGTGCCCGAAGCAGCCCTGCCACTCCCAGTCCTGTTGGAAGCGTGAGCCTCAAGGGTGGTAAATGGAGAAGCTGAGATGTGAAATGGTAATACGGCTCCAAGTCTATGTAGCCCTAAAAGAGTCTCCCTGCATGGCTGGTTTATTCAGTCACTTGGATTCACCTTCAATTCACTTGCTTTCCCTTTTTTGCGGAAGCCTTGTAAACCCCTTGCAACTTGAGTCTTAGAGGGATATTGGGAAAATACCAGTGGGCTGATTATGTTGGTGTTTGGCTTGAGGGAGAACAGGCTGCCACTTTGATGCTTTGACATTTTTGATCTCGTGCTAATTCTGATGAAACTGCCCCCAAGAGAAACGCTTATGGAATCTAATAAAAGACCTGTAGGTTCAAAGACTGATCAAGGAAGAAAATTGTTTTAGAGAGAAGCCATCTCAGCCTGTGATTGAAGTTTCTATATTAGGGTAAGTATGCAAAGGGAAGGGAACGTGTTGGTTTACTGCCACAAGTTTTCAAAGCAGAATAGAAAAGGAACCCCCTCAAATGATGTCTTTCAACAAAAAGAGCAAGTAAGAAGAATTTGAAAAAAAAAAATCTGTTTAGATAGATAATCTTTGAACTCTTTTTCTAGACCAAAGGAAGGAAACTCTGCAGATGTAGTTTAGGGAAGATTAATCTGAAACTCCTTCACCTTCCGCCCCCTTAAAACCCAAAGCACAACTCGCAACAGGGCAGTGTACACAGCAGAAGCGAGGTGCAGGGGGCTGGGCTGCAGCCAGGTGTGACGAGGGTTACCCGGCATGCACTTGCCACACCACGTTTCCCACATCCTTAGTCTGGCAGGTCTCTTGCGGCTCAGCCAGGTGAATAAGGTCCCCCCCGGTGCCAAGGACCTGGGCCTGGGACAGCCGCTCTGGCAGCTGTTCATTGGCTCTTTTAGCTGCCGGCAGAAACAGGGCTGTTCTCTATCGGAGCAGCACTGGGTGGAAGAGGCACAAGCTTTCCAAGTATATCCACAAGTATATGAACATTTATTGACGGCCAGCTGATACTGCACAGCTTGCTCCCCCAAGCTAACTTGCTTATTTGATATTAGTGACAAAAGATTGCTTTAAAGGATTAAGCATCTAAAAGGCAAAGAGCTACCTATTGGGAGGTGCAAAAGTAAGAGCAGTATTTATGGTTTTAGGAGATTTTCAAAATAGTAGGTTTTTTTCCTTGTTGCTTTTCAAATTATGCCTCAAATACATATAGAAATATATCAGTGAGAGATTTCTCTTTTTGTTATTGCGTAAGAATAGTTTGGTTCTTGGTGTTTGGGTCTTGTTGAAGGAGAAGGGATACCTATAAAGGAAGAAGCATAGTTTAGCACAAAAACTACTGAAGAAAAATGGATATACCGTAGACCTCTGCCCCTCAGCCTGGACATCTGTCCACGCTCTGAAAAGTACCAAACTATGCAGTCTACCACCACTGGAGACACAGAAGCACTCTTTTCTTGAAAAAAGGTTTACATGCACTCAGCTGGTCTTCATCTCCTCCAGTTTAGTCCCTTTGTTAGGGCTCTCAGATCCCTCCCCACATCTTGAAACTCACTCCTCTCTAAGTGCTAGGCACCATACCCAGAGCCTCGGTCAGTTGTCTGCTTTTGCTTAGAAAGTCTTCCTTGTGGGAAGACTCCATGAAAGAATGGGTTGGACACACGCTTTGAATGACACTATTGATAATTTTCATGCTCACTGTATATATAATAACCTAGTATTCATCCACACAGTGGGGGCTGGATTCATTGTGCTCCTCAGCAGTCGAGGTCTAGCCAGCTCTTAGGGCTGTCAGGACAATCCCAAGCCTTACGTGAGGGCAGCCATGGGGACGGAGAGAAGTCAGCATTTACTGCTTCTGCCCTCCCATCTGTGCTACTCTGCAAAACAGAGAGTTGATCATTGGACCACAAAGAGAGAACGTCCGGGGAAGGGATTTGGGGATTCTGTCCTCATGGTAGTTTCTGCCTTTTTACACTAAGTAGACATTGGGAAAATGTTGGTCTATCAACAACTGTGGCTTTTCTTCGGTGTTACAAAACTTGACATGCAATATGCTTTTATAAATTATTTCAGAAATCCCTTTCCTTTTATGAGAAGTGCCTTTTCTTGGTGGGTTATTTTATATTAGGGTTTAAAAAAAAAGTTGGCAATGATTGAAGAAGTTTTTAATATATTAGTATACTATAATGTTACTGAAATCTGTAGTATCACTAAAATACATTTAAAGCTTTCATGTAATTTATGGAACTAAATGTTATAATTATGTAAGAGATGTTGACATGATTTCAGTTATTTGAACTTTACTGTATTAGAGGGTACCAGTGTCACTTTGGGGCAGCCACTTCACAGAAGAAACTGTCTCTGCTCTGCAGGAACCTTCCTCACCAATAACATTCTGTGTTTCCTTTTCCTCAAACGTCAAAATATGTGATAGTTTATATCTACTGTATTAGATTTGATTATGATATTCACAATACAAAAATAGTATTTATATAAAGTATTCAGCTTGCAGATATCCTTTATACCTTCCTGATATGAAACCGCTGTGTATAGTTGCCAGCCAAACATTATGGTAAAGTGATAATACTCGTTTTGCATTTGCTTTAAGATCATGACAAATACAATTAATGCCAATAACCAGCAAAGTTAAAGTGGGATTCATTCTTAGAATGCCAATTTTCTTTCCTAAGCAATGAATTCCAAGCCTTTTTTATCACCAGATAAGATTAAAAAGAAAAAAAAATGAAATGTTGTACAACTTTGTCCAGTGACACTTATGAACCATTACTTTACTCTGGGCTGTGGAAGATCCTGTTGTGGATGCATCACCGGTGCAGAGAAGCACAGTTCAAGCATGTGTATCGATGTTCAGAACCAGCAGTGAAGTGAGAGATGTGATGCAGGCTCAGATAAAAATAAATTACTTGTTTCATTACAGTAAACAGTTTGATGCAAAATGCAGCATTCTGAAAACATGAATTACCCTGCTATCTAAAGTTCTTTTAGAAATGGAGATGAGGTAAAGTTAGTACTCTGCTGAGTATCAAAACCTCTTCTCTCTGCCAGATTACCCACTGCTGCTAACAAATCACCCATAAAAATGCAGGTCAGGCATTTGGAACCTACACCTAATACTAACAAAACTCCCATTGAAATGAATTATGGAATCACTCACTGCAGTTGCAGTGTCTAGGAGTAGATAAAAGAGAGTATGTGTTCTTGACCTTTGTACAGATTCTGCTGCATTTATATACTATACAAACTGCTTCTCTTGTATGTGATACCACTGGCTGTAGAGTAGGAGCCACTAGCTCCTCAAAATTATGGAGGGGTAGAGCCATGTCGCAGCAAAGGTAATGTCACAGGATGGCTGAGGCTGGCAGACACCTCTGGAGATCACCCAGTCCAACCCCACCCCTGCTCAAGCAGGGTTAGCTATGACAGCTTGCTCAGCACTGTGTCCATTTGGGGTTTTACTGTCTCCCAGGATGAAGACTCCACAGTCTCTCTGGGCAACTTGTTCCAGTTCCTGGGATTGTTCCACCCCAGGGGCAGGACTTTGCACTTCCCTTTGCTGGAGTCCGTGAGATCCCTCTTGGTCCATTTCTCCAGCCTGTCCAGATCCCTCTGAAAGGCAGCACAAACATCTGGTCTGTCAACCACTCCTCACAGGTTTGTATCATCTGCAAACTTGCAGAAGGAGCACGTCCCAGTATCCAGGTCATTAATGAAGATGGTAAACAGTGTTGGCTCTAGTATCGAGGACACCACTAGTGACTGGCCCACAGTAGGGCTTTCTGCTGCTGATCACAGCCCTTTCAGCCCAGCAGTTCAGCCAGTTTTCAGTCCACTTCCCTGTCCATTTATCTAGTTCATACTCCAGCAATATGTCTATGAGGATGTTAAGGGAGACATTGTCAAAAGCCATGATGAAGTCAAGATAAACAGCATTCACTTCTTTCCCCTACTCATTCCATTGTAGAAGCCTATCAGGTCAGGTATGATTTCATCTTCATAAATCCATGCTGAATATTCCCAGTCACCTTCTTGTCCTTTATTTTTTTGGAAATGGTTCT
This sequence comes from Burhinus oedicnemus, assembly GCA_008921705.1. NCBI lineage: Eukaryota > Metazoa > Chordata > Aves > Charadriiformes > Burhinidae > Burhinus > Burhinus oedicnemus. The sequence continues at coordinate 5,614,349 of VFFE01008050.1, forward strand.
CAGGATTATTTGCTCATCACCTTCACAGGGACTGAGGTGAGGCTCTTGACCTGTAGGTCCCTGGGTCTTCCTTCACGCGTTCTGGAAGATGGTAATGACACTTGCTTTCTCTCAGTACTCAGGAGTCTGCCCTGATCACTATGACCTTTCATAGTTAATCAAGAGTGGACTCACAGTGATACCAGCCAGCTCCCTCAGCACCTGTGGGTGCATTCCATGAGGTCACATGGACTTAACATATGTCAAATTTGTTTCAGTGTTCCCTGACCTGATCCTTGTCCACCAAAGGTAAACCTTCCTCACTTCAGACTTTCCCTCTGGTCTTAGGGGCCTGTGATTCCTGGCTTACCAGTAAAGATGGAGACAAAGAAGGAATTGAGTAACTCTGCCCTTTTTACATCCTTCATCACCAGATTCATTGTCACCTGCCCTATTCATCAGCTGGCACACAATTTTCCTAGTTTTTGCTGCTGAGAGACCTGCAGAAGCCCTGCTTGTTGCCCTTCACAGTCCTCACCTCATTCAGTACAATGATCTGGCAATGTGCGCTTGTAGCCCAGAAGGCCAACCATGTCCTGGGCTGCATAAAAAGGAGCATGGCCAGCAGGTTGAGGGAGGTGATTCTCACCCTCTACTCTGCTCTCATAAGACACCTGCCTGGAGTACTGTGTCCAGCACTGGGGTCCCCAATACAAGAAAGGCATGGACCTCTTAGAGTGGGTCTAGAGGAGGGCACAAAAATGGTCAGAGGACTGGAGCACCTCCCCTAGGAAGACAGGCTGAGAGAGTTGGGGTTGTTCAGCCTGGAGAAGAGAAGGCTCCAGGGAGACCTTATAGCGGCCTTCCAGTACCTACAGGGGGCCTACAGGAAAGATAGGGAGGGACTCTTTATCAGAGTGTAATGATAGGATGAGGGGTAACAGCTTTAAACTGAAAGGGAGTAGATTTAGATTAGATATTAGGAAGAAATTCTTTACTGTGAGGGTGGTGAGATTCTGGAACAAGTTGCCCAGAGAAGTTGTGGATGCCCCATCCCTGGAACTGTTCAAGATCACGTTGAACAGGACTTTGAGCAACCTGATCTAGTGAAAGATGTCCCTGCCCATGGCAGGGGGCTTCGACTAGGTGATCTTTAAAGGTCCCTTCCAACCCAAACCATTCTATGAATTTCAGCTGGGCTTTGTCAAGTTACCTACATTTCACTTTTAATTTGCATGTCTTCCTGCTCTTGGGCATCTTCATAGGCTGTACATTGTTCACCCCAGCTATGTTGTCAGTTACAGTAATGGAAATCCAGAACAACTTTGTCAGGGATCAGTAAGATTTTCTGGACTACCAGCAGCATAACTGAAAGCAGCAGCAGTGTGTGTAGTGATTGTTTCAGAGCCTTCAGAATTGCTATGGAATGAAAACGTGTCCATGTTTAAAAATAGTGGGATCCAGAACCAAAGTCTGTAGTTACCTGTAGGGTCTATCATACCTTGTCTCCCAAGGAGCTGTCAAGTCCATTTTCACTCCCCCTCCTCCAATATTCTTGGTAACACCACCTTTTTCTCCCCATTTTTCCTTATTTTTGATCTCCCACTTGCCTTCAGTCAGACTTTGTATCCTATTACGTCCAACCCCTGAGGAAACAAAGAGAAAGATAACAAATCCCTAGAAAAGTAAAAGCAAGATTCACCAGATGTTACCCCGATCATCATCAGCCTGGACTCTAAGGTTACCTCCAACCCCACTTGAACTGAATTCCTATATTAACTGTAACAAATGGGAGAAGTCCCAGTGAAACAGGTTTTAATTTCATCTTCTAAATCAGATAGTCATCTCTGCACTGTGTCCCTCCAGTGCCCAGTTTCAGCTTGGCTGAAAATATGTAAGAAAAATACAAAGTAATTTGGAGTGAGGTGAGCAAAACTTTCAGATCTGAACATTGCTAAACTTGGAAGAGTTTGAATTTAAATTCAGACTAGGACCTCAGCCTATCTTTGTCACCCTATCCCAAGCCCCATCTGAGAAAATATAGACGTGCTTTTTGGGAGAAGAGCGGTTTTGTCTGTGAATGCTCAGTGAGGATGAAGTGATTTTTCTCCAAGTGCTTTGTTGATATTCATTCAGACATTTATCAATGAATTGGTTTGCTTTATTTTTGTACCACCTGCTCATCAAAAAACAAAATCTGTTTTAAACATATATAAATTTACTCTGGAACAGTTATTCCAGAGTTGTGTTTGCCTAATAGGAATGCAGCAAAACCAAAACCAGCCTAGCCACCACACAAATCACTAGGAATACAGTGAAGATCTGTCTATCCACATTTATAATAGTAATGAATGAATATAGATCTAGTAATTTTTCACTGAAAATAGATGCAGTAAGTAGCCACACTGTTCTTCATTTAGCATTAATCAGACTAGATTGTCCTTTCAATTCCACCAGAAAAAAGTAAGTAATTTATGCTAAATTATAACTGGAGTTACTCCACATTTTTTCCAATGGCACTGAGAACAGAATGTGTCCCAGAAGCTGCAGTTAGCTTGTCTAAATCCTACCTCATATCACCATCTTCTTAAGAACTTAATTATTAAGATAATTTTAAAGCAATTGAAGAGTTTGGTTATACATGCTTTTTGGGTCAAGCCCAGCTACCATCATATATACATCTATTTTTTGGAATAAATAATCTGCAACATGTTGAAAGGCCAATTACTTATAGAATTACTACCCTTAAAGGAGTCACATCATTCTCTGACTCCTTCCTTCTCTGAAATGTATATACCAGCTGAAACTCCCATCCAGACAACAGTTCGTGTCTTCTACCAAGAGGATGACATTGTTGAGAAGAGTGTAGGAAGAGCATGGGCAGTGTGTGGTGTACATAAGATTTTTTTTTTTCCCTTGGGCTGTTGCCAGTGGAGGTGCAGGGTTATCCACAGCAAGGGGACAGTGTGTGTGCCTGTGGGACTTGACACTAGTACTGACATACATGACAGCACTTTTCATGGTGCATCTTAAAAATTCACCCTTTGGGAAGCAATGTACATCTACAGAAACTTGTCTCAGTGTCTGCTCAGGCCTGTTTGCCCAGCTGGTTATGTGCTCTCCATCTAATGGACTCTTAGATAAGCAGAGAGCAGACATGGAAAAGTGACACCTCCGATCACTGCATCAACACAGCCTGTGACTCCAACAGTTTAAATCCCCCTCAGACCATAGAAGATGTGCCCCTTCATATGTTGTCTGACAGCAACTGCTGATTCAGCTCCAAAGATACAGTAGTTTTCCTGAGGTTTCAAGACCATTGCCTTCCCAGTCTGAAGAGTAGACGAAGTGAGTTTTATACATCCATAATTTTGCTTTTCTCAGTAAAAGTTGTGCTCTAGGAAGGTATGGAACTGCTTTCTAGTTTAATAGGTATGTGAACATTCATATACAATTTTTGTCAGCCGCTGGTCTCTGGTTCTCTGGAGGCACCATTGGAAATGTTCTCTTGCCTCTTAAGATCTATCTTAGTTATTTTTCTAACCTCTTTTCAGAAGCATCAGTGATGTTTCTTGTTGAGGCAGAAGTGAGATATAACACTTACCCTGGTCTCTGTGTAGAAGGCGGCCTAAGAAGTAATGCACGATTTGAAAATTTCTAAGTGATGTCCCTGTATATTTTGGGAACTCGTAAGAAAATTGAGTCCCTTTCTGCGCTACTTGAGGCATAGCAAAGGTTTCCTAAGACCCATTCAGTATCTTCTCACAAAAGCAGTTCATTCAGGAAATTTAAGTTCAGATTCAGTAGGGCAGTATAACTGCACGATGTGCTGTGCAGATGTAGATATGGGACACAGAAAATAGAGCAGTTTGGCTTTAGGGGATATAATCACTGACACACTGATGAGATCTCACTGGTTCAGCCATGAGCAGTTCAGATCCTGAGCAGCAGACATGTTTAAAAAAAAAGATTATTCCTCAGGCATAAAGTATTATGTGAATGCAAAGTATTGCTATTTTCCAAATTTAGTGGTGGTGAATGTTTTCTTCCTAAGCAAATAATCTAGTTTAGACATGAAGCGTAAAAGTTATTTATCTTTGATGAATGATATTTTGGTTTTATGTCAGTGCAGAGTATTTAAAGATAATCATTAAAAACCAACACACAAACTTCAAACATAGATAGATGACAGTTCTATCTTCTGTGTAACAATTTTCAGAAGGTTGAAATATTTTCAATATATAAAGCACAAGTGTGCCATACCACCATGCTATTCCAGATGTCTGTTCAGCCTTTCAAATAACAAGAGGTCAATTTAATCAAGCCATCGTGGCAGACAAATGTAATGATATACCTGCACTGCAAGTGTTTATTATGTTTGGCAGGTGCTTATGTAGTGGTCAGGCAAAGTGCAGCTCTGCACAGAGCAGGATATAGACTTTATTGTTGGGGTTCAGGAAAAGGATTGCATTTGAATTGCTTGCATGTGATTGCTTAAGAAAAAGCAATATGTTCTTGTAGAGGTGAAATGAAAGGCCTTACTTACCAAGATTGACTGTCTCTCAATAGCTCATCCCCTAAACTTCTCTAACGACAGTCTGAATGCCAGCTGGCGTCTTGAGCAGGAGTACAAATGAGCTGTGAAGAAAGCAGTGAGGACTCTCTTGAATTTCAAAGTGAATTTCAATTTAGCAATGCTCTGGTTTTTTATTTGTTGTTGTTGTCAAACCTCTGAATGTTTTACAGTGGAACGTACAGTTTTTGTGTAACAGTGCTGTTCAGTTTGAACATTTTCTAAGACCTGAGCTGCAGACTCTGTTTTCTAACTTCCCCCCGAAGACAGGAAGCTGGTCCTGCACTAGTGAGCTCAGGAGATACTTTGCTGGTGAACACCGAGCAGCCTGTGACCTACTTAAACAATGTGAAATAGGTTTATGGATTTCAATGGTATTTATTTCCCTAGTCAGTTATTTATAAAACAATTAAAGGGAAAAAGTGTTCAGAAAACAAATTCTGAGTAATTTTGATTAAGAAGGTGATTCAAGAATGTTGAGAAATAAAGGAAAAATTAATTGAAGAAATCATTCAAAGAATACCCAAAGTTTTGCTCCCACCTTTCCTTGACTATAGCTATTTTAGGACTACTCTGTGTGTGTTTGAAATATAGTTTAATAATTTAGGAAATGTAACTATAACTTCCAAGTAATTGTGTGCTGCAGTTCCTTATTCATAAGTGACACAGAACATAGGAACTGTTTAATTCAAATTGTTCTGGCCGTGTATTTTAGCTCTGTAAGTCTCATTCATTAATTAATGGGTAACAGAAGATATGAAATAACATATTTGTATCGGGAAAATCCCATAACCGTCTGGAAAACAATTAGGATCTTAGACCTAGCAAAGTGTGTCATGTAGGAAATCTACCCAGGAAAAGCTATGCTGAGGCAAGTGAAAGTGCATAGATGTACATTGTATTTTCATGTCCAGAAATCATTCCAGGATTTTGGCCTTATATTTCACAAAGCCTATTTTAATTTGCATTTTTAATAACTATTATTGGCCTCAGTTCCCCTTTACAGCAAATCACCTTTACATTACTTAAGCAATGTAAGAATATAATGAGGAAGGTGGCTGTACCCTCCATAGTTGTTTCATAGAATCATAGAATCATTTAGGTTGGAAAAGACCTTTAAGATTATCTAGTCCAACCATTGACCCTACTCTACCAGGTCCACCACTAAACCATGTCTCCAAGCACCACATCTACACAACTTTTAAACACATCTAGGGATGGTGACTCAACCACCTTCCTGGGCAGCCTGTTCCAATGTTTGATAACTCTTTCCGTGAAAAATGTTTTCCTAATGTCCAGCCTAAACCACCCCTGGCGCAACTGGAACCCGTTTCGTCTTGTCCTATCGCTGGTTACTTGGGAGAAGAGACCAGCGCTCATCTCACTACAGCCTCCTTTCAGGTAGTTGTAGAGAGCAATAAGGTCTCCCCTCAGCCTTCTCTTCTCCAGACTAAACAATCCTAACTCCTTCAGCCACTCCTCATAACACATGTTCTCCAGACCCCTCACCAGTTTTGTTGCCCTTCTCTGGACACGCTCCAGCACCTCAATGTCCCTCCTATACTGTGGCACCCAAAACTGAACACAGTACTCAAGCTGCGGCCTCACCAGCGCTGAGTACAGGGGCACGATCACTTCCCTACTCCTGCTGGCCACACCGTTCTTGATACAGGCCAAGATGCCATTGGCCTTCTTGGCTACCTGGCCACACTGCTGGCTTATGTTTAGCCGGCTGTCCACCAGGACGCCCAGATCCTTTTCTGGCAGGCAGCTTTCCAGCCATTCCTCCCCAAGCCACCGAAGTGCAGGACCCGGCACTTGGCCTTGTTAAACCGCATGCAATTGGCTTCAGCTCATCCATCCAGTCTGTCCAGATCTCTCTGCAGAGCCTTCCTACCCTCAAGCAGATCAACACTCCCGCTTAATTTGGTGTCATCTGCAAACTTACTGAGGGTGCACTCAATCCCCTCCTCCAGATCATCAATAAAGATATTAAACAAGGCTGGCCCCAAAACTGAGCCCTGAGGAACACCGCTTGAGACCTGCCACCAGCTGGATTTAACGCCATTCACCACAACTCTCTGAACTTGGCCATCCAGCCAGTTTTTAATCCAGCAAAGAGTACACCTGTCTAAGCCATGGGCCGCCAACTTCTGTAGCAGAATGCTGTGGGTGACTGTGTCAAAGGCCTTACTAAAGTCCAAGTAGACAACATCCACAGCCTTTCCTGGGTCACCTGGTCATAAAAGGAGATCAGGTTGGTCAAGCAGGACCTGCCTGTCATGAACCCATGCTGGCTGGGCCTGATCCCCTTTACATGCTTCGTGAGTGCACTCAGGATGAACCGTTCCATGATCTTTCTTGGCACTGAGGTCAGGCTGACAGGCCTATAATTGCCTGGATCCTCCTTCCGGCCTTTCTTGTAGATGGGTGTCACATTGCGAGCCTCCAGTCATCTGTGACCTCCCCCCTTGACCAGGACTGCTGATAAATGATGGAGAGATGTTTCTAACATGGTGCATAAGATACACTCATCTGGACTGTCTGTTTCCAACAGTTTCAGTAAAATCCACAAATTTTTACTTTCCATGGTCCCTTTCTCATCTGGAGGCAGCCCTCATCAGCCATTAAAAACTGCCACTGGAATTTGTGGTCCTCTCACAGCAGTGTTTAGACCTTTTCTTGGAAATATATGAGAAAACTATGACTATTTCTTAGCTCTAGTAATATCAGGGACATTTGGAATAAAAATAAGAATGCAAATTATTCCTGGGATGTGTCCTAGCACAGACCATACTGATTAGCTGTTTTCCAGAGTGACTGCAAGATTGGTTCAGTTGCAGGCAAACGCTTCTAATCAGCGTGGGTCCTGTGGGAAGGGAGGGGTTAATCTTTATTCTTTACAAATCATCATGTAGCTATTTTATTTTTAAAGTAAATGACAAAAAAAACAGCCCACATTGTATATTGTGGCTTTGATCAGGAGGCCTATCAATCAGGTAATTCAGTTTGCAGTTAAAAGATAAACTAATACTGATAAATTTGCATTTTTCCCCTCGTTCTCTAATCTGACTTTTATCTTTTGTGAATGACATTGGACATATATAGTTATCCAAAATGAATATTTTGTTTATGTATATGGATTCTTCAGATTGTCCGCATTAACGACTCTTAACCTTTAAACTGATTTATAAACATGTAAGAATAAAATGTCAGCATTCATTTGTCATCTTGCAGTAAACTGTCAGCATTCGTTTCTCAGCTAAAATAGAATATCTGTCTAAGAATTTACATTAGGCTTTGTAATCAAACTAGATTAACACCAGTGCAGCTCAGCATGAAAACTTGATATCAAGCATACACACTCCATTAATACCTTAATGTGCATTCCAGGCTACATCTCACCACGATCTAGTGAATTCAGTAGGACTTGTTGCTGAAAAATGTGACCCACTCATGCAATCTCTTCGTCTAGCACATCAGCATAATGCTGTACTGGTCCATAAAAGGGAAGGGACAAAGTTTTAAAGGATAAATACTGGACATTGGCAAGCAATGGTGTACATTCATGAGGAGTGAGAGAGAAAACTGCAATGAATGGATCTTGGCTTGGAAACTCACACTGTGTTTCTGTTGATCAAAACGTGAACAATAACATAGTTATATTTGTTGCTAGTTGAAAGGGAACATTCCCCATTGAGGTTTATGGTATCTGCTCAGCTGTGTGGCAATCAGATTTCTGCAAATGTTCTGATAATTGGTTAAGCTGAGTTACTGCTACTTTGGACCTGTAATTTGTTTTCTAGAACAGACCTGGAACACTTACTGAAATGTCAGAAGCAGCACCTCTTTGCATGAAAAGAAAAATCAGGCAACGAAGTGTGACTATACCCTATGTGGAGTTACTGTTTTGACTTTCTTGGATCCAAAGGAAGGAGGGAAATCGTGAGGAGGAGACACGGTTTTCAGTGGTAAGACCCCATATTTTTGTACAAAATACGGAGCAGCGGAAATCACGTAGAAGGACCCATGCACCAAACCAAAATGGATGCTCTACAGCTGGTAATGGTTGTGCTGACCAGTGGCTGCTCCTGAAGGTGTGGAGATGTGTTTCTTGGTGTGCTCTTTCCTTGCAGGTCACTTCCAGTCATCTTCTGTAAGACCAGCCAGAGCGCAATGCAGAAGAGTTACAAACGTAGGTGTTAAGAGTCCGGTGCATCCCCTGTCTAGCTGAGACTTGCCTGAGAGAGGAAGTTGTCGCACCCCAGTACCTTTGCTGGCCTCCCTGGACCCTGTGGTGGCTGCACAGACATTTCTTGCTGGGTGCTGGCAGGGCTCAGCGCTGGCGTGGTGGTCCCAGGGCCACAGCCCCCGCCTTCTGCAGGGCCTGGAGAGAAACTCGCCAGCTACCTCTTACCATTGGGAAAATCATCTCTGAGCAAAGATGAGAGGAGAATGTGTTTCTCTAAATGTGTTAACGGGGAAGTGTAAATGTTATGCTGAAGCCTTGCATTTAAATTTAAATATTCAACAGCTACAAATGCAGGGGAGTCTGTATGAGGAAAGCCTGGATATTTAAAGTCTAGCAGCTTTTGTTTAAAGCTATTCTGAGTATTGTAAATACATTTCATAATGTTTTATATTGTTTACAATGTTTTCTGTGAGTATGTAGTGTTTGCTTACTCAGAAACTGTACAGAATTCTCTCTTTGAAGAGGATGGGGAGCTGTTAACATTTATTTATCAGTGTTTTACATACCACCATTCCTGATTTTTAACTGTGTAATACTTTCTCAAAAGTCATAAAAAAGCCTGCCTTATAATTGAACACAGAGTTAAGTTTTGTTGCAGGAAAGTTAGGTCTACAAAACAAAGCATAATATTATCTCGGTTCCCCTACTGTGTAGCATAAATATTTCCAAGTATTTAGTCTCAAGTCAAAAGAAATATATTTGGGGCGTTTAAAATACTGATTTCTAAATTAGTCAGAACTTCAGCCCTGTGGTGAAAGGCGTGATTTTTTTTCTCCATTTTTTTCTCCATTACTTCCAGGCAGTCTAGCTGCTGCCACCCTTGAGGTCTCCGTGGGTCTTTCCCAGAACAGGGTAACTGGGCATTACAGTTCTCCTGGCCATGTACAATGTTGCTGCTATGGATCTTGGCTCAGTTAAAAGAAAGAGTGTTGCCTTCTGCATGGCTAGTGCTACGGCATGCAGATTTTTATTTGTCCTTCAGCCAAATACAGAGCTGACCAGAACTTTGTTGGTTATTTTGAAGAGATATAACATTTTCCTTAAGCAATTACCCAAATTTTTTAAAAAATCAGTATGAACGTGGGAGTTGAAACAAGCTGTCTTATAAGTATTATGTCTATGCTACTTTGTCCTAAATGCCTGGGGCATGGTCCTGCTTCAGCAAACTTTGCTTAAAAAAGGGTAGTATTCTGTAGGGTTTTCATAATTCTGATGTCGTGTTTCACATTTGCTCTGAGGAACAAACTTCTGATCCTGGACTTCCCTCTTCTGGCAGTTCAGTATATTCTTCAGTCTTGACTTACGTGACTCAAACGCCATGTGACTTGGGTGGTCAAACATAACTAAGCAGTGTAACCTAAATGATGAATATTGAACGCTCGATATGAAAATATGAAGTAAAAAGAAAAAGAAAACTTACTTCAAATCTGGTGAACAAATTAAAATAATATAAAGAAACATGATATATTCCTGGACACCGATATTATTCATCATCTGTTATTGATTCAGTATTGATAAAGCATATTGATAAAGGTAGCTCTGCAGGCTATATTTACTATATTCACAGATCATTGTAATAGAGCAAAATATTATTTACAATTAGCTGAATCCCTCTCACTCCTAATGTAGCACTCCTGACCATGGGCAGATTAGTGTGAAATTTAATTTGTGCTAATCTGTCCAAGACCGAGGAAGCACAAAATATATTTTATGCAGTGTTTACCCACTTTACCATATATAGATAAATGCATGAGCGACAAATCATGCAGCTTTGGGTTTACTGGAGTGAATATCTATAGTGCCATTAGGCCTGGATTTCATTATTTCATTTTTGTTGCCATGGGAAAACAAGGACTGGACTCGTATTCTTAAGCAAATATATAAATGTAAATCTGTGAAGTTTTAAAATAGGTTTAGACGTATCAACTTATATCTACAGAGTAGCTGTAACCCTTCTACTACTTTCATATGGATTATGTAGAAAAGATACCTTTTTTTCCTTTGTATGGTATTGCCAGTATGTTAGAGAACTTATCTAAGTAGGTCTCTTTGGAAGAAAACCATGAAAAGCTACAGATTTTGTGACTGAAACCAAGAGTGTAATTTGTTACATGAACATCTGAAAACAGCTGCTCCTCTGGTTTCAACTGCAGTAGGAGTGCTGCTGGATTTCCAGGCTCTTGTTGCGGGAATTGGTTTTGATTTGCTTTAGCATGATAAAACCAGATGTGCAGAGCAAGTGCTTGTGCACTGACCGCTGTGTATCCAAAGAGTGCTGTGAAAATGTTGCTTCTGCTCAGACATTGTGAAGCTCTCTCAATAATTCTCACATAGTTTGGAAATACACACTTCATCCCCCCAGAAAAAGCCTGCAAAACAGTGGGATGAATGCTAAAACGCAACAGGGCTTGACAGTTATTTATAAGTGATATTTGGGCACGCTCTTGCTGTAAAAGCAAAGGCCATGTAGTAGCTTCCAAGAGCTGTTTGGCAGTTACTGATTTTTTTAAAAAAATAAATTCTTTTCAATGATCTATGTTTATGGCCAAAATGGAATTGAGTGTCTTTCCATTAGGAGCCTGGCAGATTCAGCCCGTTTTTTGCTGTCCATGGACAAGTCTGTCTCTAATTTACTGATGCAATACAGTAAGGCAAAGCAAGGGTCGTGAGCTTTGTGAGCAGTGGCAGGGATGCTCAGGCTGGATAAACAGGTGCCCGGTTTTTCTGTGAATTTGGACATATTTCTTTATGGTTAAATCCAAATTGGACAACCAGTATATTGTGAGAATATACCCATTGTGTGATTGCAATCTGCTGTGGACTTGCTTGCGAAAGGCTGCACCGCAATGTCCCACATGGACTTGACTTTGCATAAGTGATTCAGTCTGATCAATATGCACTTCCCAATGGACGGAAGCAAAATCCTTATTTTGTGCAAGTAGCACTCTGCTGTTAGCAGAGGCAAAACATCTTTGCATTTGTAGGTACTTTCACTGCTGGGCTGTGGAGATGATTTTGACAGGATAACAGCAGTTTGCATTCAGTCTTTTACAAAGGCAGATTTTGATGGGGGTTTATGCAGCAAATGTTCTTTCCCGGTATTTGCTGCCCTCCTTTTATGACTCCCAGTGTCCGCATTTGCCAGTTAATCGTGCATAGCCAATATTCAGGTGGCAATGCCATGCTTTGGCAGACGGCAGCTCCGGATGCCGTTTGTTTTTTGTAACCAAACATAAACAACATACCAGTTCACTTTCAAAAACCTTTGCTGCTACGGTTCAGCAGCTGAGCTACAAAATTAAAGTGCTTGAGTGTTAATGTGTTGCAAGGTCATATGAGAAAATCATGCATTCTGTAAAACATTCATGGAGTTCAAAGAAAAGATATATTTTGCCATTCGACAGAACCCTTATAGTTAATTAGTCATTATTATATATTATTTATTGTTCATATAAAACCACAGAGGCATGGCATATTTTTATAACAGGTCTGTACCTCTTACTGTGCTAGCCAGCTGAGTCTGCTCATGAACCTCTCCAACTCAAACATCAATTTGAATTTCAAGCATGCAGAGAGGGAACATTTTGCCTTCGCAAACCCAACCTGTTTAAGGGCCAATAGACTTCTGGCCTGATTCAGTGTTAAATGTGCCTTCGCCTTCCCTGCTGAGGTCCCTGATACCTCCCTGCATGTTTACAGCCAGTTTTCTCTCCCTGGGGTGTAGCCCTTCTGAGGCTAAAAGCCAAGATTTGGTTGGAAAGTTCTGTGCTCATCCTAGCGAAGGATTGTGTCCACGAAGTGAGACATGTGGCCAGTGCACACCTCTAACCTGAAGAAGTCAGCCTAATGACTGGAAACTTTTAAACCCAGGCATTGTGCAACTGTGTGTTGCCTTAGAATCTTCCTAACCCCAGCCATGCCCACCCAGCCTGTGGATTTTACATGTCAGACTGTTCTCCAGGTGCTTTTTAATAAGATCTTATCACCCAAAATCCTCCTTACCATGTTATCTTATTCAGGTACTCTTGGAAAATCTGGCGTGCCAAGCCCAGCAAGGAGCCAAGAAAGAATTTTGGAGTGAACTGCTCTGTACCATTTCCCCAGTGTTTTCAGAGGGACGCATGAAGATACTTCTCCCTTTCTGGGATGTATCTCCTGACAGTGCTGCTGTTGACCTAGCTCAAGAGAACAGTGAGTGATAGACTAACACAATAAAGAATCGGTATTCATAATATTATTACAAGCAGCTCCTAGGCTATCACAACTAGTTCCGTCACTAAAAAAAATCAAGCCCTTCTTAGAAGAGTTCACGGAGGTTGGCTGGCTTCTAAGATAGATGTTAACTGCCTCTGCTTAACTTGGTTACTAATACACAGCATTACTTCAGCTTTAGCTATTTGAACAATTCTTTTGACAGTAAAAGAGACTGAAATACATGTCTTGTATTGTGGGGGAAAGGGCAATGCACATTCAAGTGAAAAAGGAAGTTCCTAAACTCTGTCATGTGCAGAAGTGCACAAAGGAAGAACAAAGGAGAAATGCAAATATCATCTTCTAATGGATTCTTGACAACGTTATATTCTGGTCAAAGTTTAGCAGCAGTTGAACCACAGTATTCTGGATACTCTTTTCTGTCTCACTGATGAAAAGAGATCAAAAATGTAAACTAGATCAAAATCTTTCCAGTCTGGCTTGTCAGCTAATTTACACATCTTTTTTACATTTTTCAAGGTAGTGGGATGGGTTGATTAGAGCTCTCAGTGAAAAGATCCTTGATTACTTTTAGGGCTGTCTTATTCTTCACCTTTCAAAACTGTTTTAACCTCTTTCTCAAGTTCATTCACGAATTGGGCCCTAAAATAATTTACAGTAACTCACTCACTGTGTGAAATTTGAAATTGCAGTTCAAATCACTTTCTTACTCTCTTACACAGAAAATATATGATACTTGTGCCTACACAGTGCAGACCCACACTCCCAGTTGCAGCTGGTATTATAGATTATAGATTATTATCTGTGCCTTTTTACAAGGTCATCCATTGCTTTCTTGTTGCCTTACGAGTTTTCCTGCTCTTGTCATTTAAAATGGTATCATGTCTATCGATCATCATCTTCATGTCTTCAGTTTTCATGTCAGCCTCTTGCTGTCTCAAATTGAAGCTTTAAAAATTCTTATCCTTTGCGGGCATTGTAACTGGAATCACACCTAACCTATTACGACTGCTGTAATATCTTCCACATGATTACTGTAAGTACAGTATGTCTGATAGGATCTGGAAAGTAAAGTACAGACTCTGCAGTTGATAGTGACTTTTCTGCTGCCATTGGAAAACATTTTTATCTTCCCTGGAATTATTATCATCCAGGGAAGCTAAACACCTCAAAACCAGAATAAAAGCTAAATCATGTCTGCCAACTGTTTCTACCCATTTCACCTCTCCATTTCAGTATAAAACCTATAGAATTCCTACTGAAAGACTTTGATACATTTAAATGTTGGGTTTAGTAAGGACAACATGAAAACACCTGAGCTACATAGAACAACAACAATAAAATCATACCATGGGACGTCTATATATTTTTAATAACTCCAGGAGTTACATGGATTTAAGCTAAAGGAAAATGAACTTTCTAGCACTTCTATGTCTCATTTGTAGCAGAACTGCATAAGAAGATGCAAACTCTTTTCTCCTTCCCATTAGCCATCCCCAACTTTCATTTAAAGGCGACTGAGTTATCAATAAAACGTTGCACAAATGCAAATAAAGGCTTCAATTGATATAACAACTTTAAAAATATTAAAAAGAGATGGCCATTAATATTATCCATATTAGTGGATATTTACTGTACTGATAAATTGTTCTGTCAAGGCTGAGTTCAGAGCTGAATTGAAAAGCTTGAATGTTTAAGGTGCAACTAAGCATTAATACATCAGCAAAGCTGAAACTGATAGTTGAGGTTACAGACTGACGAGATTAAATGCATTTTAAAACTCTAGAGAAATATTTATTGTACACTATTGATATTTACAATTGATCCAGATGCATTTTTACTTTATTTATTGCTATTGACTGTCATTAAAAAGAGTGTAAAGAACTATTTATCTATTTATGTATTTTTTATATATATATTTAGTCATGTCAAATTCTGTGTTTCTGTGGGGTTTTCTTCTATAGAGTAAAACCTTGTAAGTAGATCTGTACATACTGTATTACCAAAATGATTTATATAGTAAATATAAATACCACATCAGGTATTAGTAATTTTAAATATTTGCAAAAAGTACCCCACAGCCACAAGTTACTGCTTTACTTCTAAATTAAGCAGAACCAGTTTAAGGTCAAGCCACATCCCATGACTGCCCTATTCTGTTCATCTACCGGCATGTTTCCTAGCAATTTTAGCCCATGTTAACTAGCTTTCTCACAGGCAAACCTGAGCATAATTTGCTCTTAATGACATTTACTGAGAAACTAGAATGCTCAGCCTCCTGCAGAGTGCAGCACCTTAATGGATCCTAAAATGATAGTACTAGAAATCCAAATAAAAATATTCCCAGAAATCTTCTGAGACAGAGATCTAAAACCTCACTTAATTTTTGTGTTGCAATAGGATGAGGGGGGAGGGGTTGCATGTTTGTTGTGAGAGCTTTTCTCACATCAGAAAAAATCTAATGCACCCAGAATTTAATATTCAAATCCTTATGTGTCGACAGCACACTAATCTTTCTTAAGTTGCAGGCAAATAAAGCAGCTATGCCTGATTGTGACAGCATGATACGTAAGACTGTGAAAGATTTGGCAGAAGGAGGAGATTTTTATTTCTTCAGTTCTGTCTGGTCCTGTAATATCTTTAGGTGGTTTCTTATGTACTGATGATGTGCTTTACAAATTAGGTCTGTAATGGCACACCTCCCCAGTCTGTTGCAATAAATGCTTTTATGTCCACAAACACCTTGATACAGGTTTCCATCTTGTTGCCAAAAGCGAACTGATTACCTGGCTGGGGGATATTGTCTTAAAACCAGGTACTCATAAATTTTTCTCCTACCTTCTTAATAATGTTAACACCCCTTGTCTCAGAAGTTCAGTGGTTCAAAAACAAAGTGCATTTTTTTCAATAGCTGCATAGATTAATGAAGAATTATATGTTTACCTGAAATGCAAAATTAAAGAGAAAATATTAAGTGGTTATTAACACAATTAAAATTAAAACTCCAGCACACATGTATACTCAAGGTTTAGAAGTTCATAAAATATGTAAATAACTTCTGTAAGTTGTCAGACTTTAAACTTACTTTGTAGAGGATCCCTGCTCTTCACATTCTTCTTAAAACATTAACATCTCAGGGAAGCCAATTTGCCAAAGTCCCAGGGCTTCATTTACACCATTGGGTTTGGAGTGAACCTGTAATATTTTGGGGGAAGTTCAGGCGCTCTCTCCATGTCAGAGCACCTGCAGGACAGTACTTGCCTTGCAGCTTCATGGATTCCTAGCATGGCTGAGGATGGTGGGCACCTCTGGCGCTTGTCCAGTCCAGCCCCTGCTCAAAAAGGGTAAGCCAGACCAGGTTGCTCAGGGCCTTCTCCAGTTGGTTTTTGAATATCTCCGAGGATGGAGACTCCACAGTCTCTCTGGGCAAACTGTTCCAGTGCTCCATCACCCTCACAGTATTTTCGTGCGTTTGGCTGGCATTTCCTCTGTTTCAGTTTCTGCCGAGTGCCTCTGGGTCCTGTCACTGGGTGCCGTTGAGAAGAGTGTGGCTCTGTCTCCTTTACTCTCCCCCATCAGGTATTTATACAGATTTATATACCTATATGTGTATATATAGGTATATAAAGCTTTCTTTGGGCATCCCAAGCTGTCATGCTTTCTTTGTATGTCCAACGGTCCATATCCTTAATCATATTGGTGGCCCTTTGCTGAAGTCACTCCAGTATGTCTGTGTCTCCCTTGTACTGGGGGGCCCAACAGCAGACATGGCACCCAGATGTGTCTCAACAGGGCAGAACAGAGAGGAAGAGTCAGACTTCTTGGCTGCAAGGACTCACTTCTGTCAACTCATCCACCAGGACACACAGGTCCTTCTCTGCCAAGCTGATTTCCAGCTGCTCGGCTCCCAGCATGTGCTGGTGCAAGCGGTTATTTTTCCCCAGAGGCAGGACTTTGCGTTTCTCTTTGTTGAACTTCTTGAGGCTCATCTTGGTCCATTTCTCCAGCCTGTGCAGGTGACTCAGAATGGAAGCACAGCCAGCTGGTCTGTCAACCACTCCTCACAGGTTTGTATCATCTACAAACTTGCAGAAGGTGCATGCTGTCCCAGCATCCAGGTCATTAATGAAGATGGTAAACAGTGTTGGCTCCAGTATCGAGGACACCACTAGTGACTGGCCCACAGTAGGGCTTTCTGCTGCTGATCACAGCCCTTTCAGCCCAGCAGTTCAGCCAGTTTTCAGTCCACTTCCCTGTCCATTTATCTAGTTCATACTCCAGCAATATGTCTATGAGGATGTTAAGGGAGACATTGTCAAAAACCTTGCTAATGTCAATGTAAACGATATCTGCCCCTCTCCCCTCATCCACTGAGGCAGTCACCTCACTGTAAAAGGCTTTCATAATGTTCAGGCATGATTTGCCCTTTGTGAATCCATGATGACTACTCATATTCCCTTTTTTATCCTTCATATGCCTGGAAATGGTTCTCAGGATTATTTGCTGCATCACCTTCCAAGGAATCGAGGTAAAGCTGACCAGCCTATAGTTTGCTGCATCCCCCTCTTGTTCTTCATTAAGACAGATTTTCTTTCTGTTGGTCCTCAGGAGCCTCCTCCAACCACCATGGCCTTTCACAGATAATCAGAAGTGGACTTACAATGACACCAGCCAGCTCCCTCAGCAACCATGGGTGCGTCCCTTTAGGTCCCATGGACTTACATATGTACAGTTTGTATCAATGTTCCCTGACCTGATCCTTGCCCACCAAAGGTAAATCTTCTTTGCTCCAGACTTTCACTCTAGTCTCTTGGTTGTCTGCACAGCCTTTGGGTATCCTACGATCCCTTTCAAAGGCAACATCAGATAGATGAAGCAAAGGGGGTGGCCTCCCTGGAGCACTTGGATTTCATGCCAAGGGGCAAGTGAGCTGTGTCAGCAGCCTGGGCTGAGACTGAACACAGGATAGCTACAAAGGGTGGCCAGTCCCTGGAGCAGCCCTGGATTCAGGTGACTCCAGGAGCAACCTGTCAGATATGCAGCTGAAATCTAGCCCATGGGATCTTAAAGGAGTTCTTCAAACTAATGACAGCTGTTGTACAGGAGGAGCAGAGATCAGTCTGACAGGTACACAAGAAGTTCTTTATTCAGGCCTCTGGCACTAGCTTAGATTCCAATATGAAGTTGCACTTCCAGTGACACATCATACAAAATGTAAACGTCAATGTGGATAGAGCAGTCAAAGTTGATATGGCAAACATAGACTAAACATAAATTGTGGCCCAATTTACAGATAGTCATCCTGACAAATAGACTTTTCCTTCATGAAGGTACATTTTTCTACATTTACTTTCTCTGTTCCTTTGAAATTAGGGAGACATCATATCTTTTGCACCAAAACCCAGAAAAAACCTCCTCACTTCATTTCAGAAACTCTAAACCAGCTCGTTGCTGAATTTGATGAGCAACTTGGGCATGAGTTATTAATGAAGCTGGCACAAAGTAGATAGGAGGTCAACAGGACAGACATAATAATTAAAATGCAAAGTTTGCATTGTTTTTAAGTAATGCCATTGGGACACAGGATGCTGGTGCTGAATACACTTTAAGAAACACAATAACATCTATAAACAGCAGATAAAAGGATTTTTTGGCCATTACAGATAGTAAGAAAAACCTCCTGGAAAAAGAGATTAATATTTTTTGGATTTAACATTGTTATTTCTTCTTATGGCAGTTTTTTTATTAAAGTAAAATTTATCAGATCAGTAGATCAAAACCAAAATGAATGATTACAAATATTGTCAATATGCATGTGTGCATGTGTCTTTCTGTGTATCTAATTTGCATGATGTAATTTAACTTCTGGACAAAGTGGGGCCATGATAACCTCCTTTCCTTCTACACTGACAGTCATATCTTTCTACCATAGCATATCATGAAGACTAATTACCTTCCATTACTTATTTCAATCATTTATCATTTGTTAGCCTCCCCATTGAGTATATAAATGTTCCTTTTAGATTTTACTATTTTAGATTTTACGGTTTCAGCACACATGGTATTTAAAACAAAAAACTACTGAGCCCTTTCCAGATTGAATATTTTCTGAATTGCAAATACTACAACAGCAATGGTGAGCTGCTGCAAGAAGGAGCTTCCAGTGTGTCTTCAAGTAAATTCCCAGCATGACTACTTATGCAATTAGGTATTTGCATGAATATGCATAACACTTGCCTTGAACGTCTTTGCAAACCAAATGTTTTCCAACACAGATGTTAGTGTCGAATTAATAAAAGTGTTCAATATTATGAAGGAGGAGAGCTTTCATTCTGGGGGCAGCTCACAAAACCTGTTTCAATCTGTTCATTGATTTACTCCTTTCCAGAAACATCCTCCAGCATATGAAAGTTTGTAAGTGCTGCCCCGAGATGACATCTTCTCCTGTGGCCCTGCAGCAAGGAGGAAGAGGTCTAACACACCCAAGGGACACAGCAAGCGTTGCCAGCTCCTGTTCCTTCTCTGGTGTGTTCCTGGGAAACCACAGCTTCCAGACACTCAGTCCTATGGGTTAGAAATAGACTCTGAGTTTATCCCTGAAGAAATAAAGTGGCATGTGAAAGAGATTACACAGATCCACAAAGATCTAATAAAAGAAAGTTCTCTTGGGGTAAAAAGAAAAAAGGAAAAAGAGAAGAGAAAAGAGTTTCCAAGCAGCATCTGATTATAAAGCTGGTACCACTTGTGTTGTCAGTTCATTGCATTGCTAGGATCACCGAGTTTGACGCGAAAATATTGCAGCCTTTGCTATGGTTTCAGGCAAAATCATTACAATTCTCATCATTTTCTGCACAAATTACCCATAAGGGAGGGCTCCTTTAAACAGTCAGCAGCAATCCAAACTCGTGCTCATTGTACAGTGGTTGCTGTTGCTAAGGTTATATCTACACAGCAGAGTGCATAATAAATTCATAGACTGTAGCGTGCAGGAGTATTCATGTTGAGTATCTGCCAGTGCATCCGCAGTGTTTAAGCGTGATCGCAGCGAGCAGTTTCCTGGCTGGCTCACAGATTCCAATGCACTGTTGCGGTCGATGTGCCTATCTACACAGCGGCTGAGATTCTTAAAAGAAAAAAACCACAGCTGGAAAAATAAAAGGCTAGCTTTTGCCTGAGGGACCTCCTGCACTATCTGTTTACATAGGTGTTTGGTACAGACACAGGAGAAAGATACGAGGTAGAGGGATAGTGACAGGTTTTCCTTTAGATAGGTGGATGAATATTCAGGTGTCCTATAGGAAACGTACCCTGCCAGAATTGGATCTCCTAGTTTAAAAGACTTCAGACTGCAGTTAATGGTGGTACTTAGATGCAGGAGGGGAGTAAGTGTAACTGCATCCCTGTAAAAGTGGGAAATATATTGGTGAGTAGGACTGGGGAAGGGCTACTGGCTGTGATGATGAACACCCTCAGGAAGGTGTTGTGTCTACAAAAGGCAGTCAACCTAAACAGAGTTTTCCTATGCTTTAAGAGGTCAACATTAGAGTTCTTATTTGTTTTTGTGCTTTTTACCCTGGGCCCTGGCCAACCAAACCTATGCTTAAAAACCCAGATGATTCAATCAAAAAAACTGGGTATGTAGTAACCACACCAGAAGTGGCAATTTTCAGTTTCTAACAGTCCATGTCCAATCCCTCAAACTGAGGCTTTATCAATCCTTTTTTTTTTTTTTTTTTTTTTCTAGACAGCATAGACAGCAGAAAATCCTCAGTAGCAGAAGCTATTTAAAGTCCCTGGCCCAATATTGAATCCTCAGATTTGGCAGTAGCAGGTTTCAGCTGGATTTTCTGGGCAGTAAGTAACTCAGCAGCAAATTTACTCTTTTTAATACAATGGCAACAGTCCTTGGAAGTAACAGGAATGACTTCAGATGATGCCAAAATTTAAATGAAAAATCTAACTATAGCTGGCCTTGCAGCCTGCTGGCAGCACGTGCTGTGCTTCTGTGGCAGACCAGGGTTCAGGAGCGAGCTCAGGGGTCCTGCCCGGCTGCTGCAGACACCCCCGGGAGCGCCGGGGTGATGGGCCCTCGCACCACTGTGGGCCGATGTGACGAGCCGACCCGCTGCCTGGAAGCATGGGGGGGGCAAAGATCAGTGGCAGAGTATGGCAAAACGTGTATCTAGTTGGACATACAGGTATGTGCATGGCCAACAGGAGGACTCAGAAAAGGCTGAAGATCCAGTCTAGGCTGCTTTCTAGTCTGCTGCTTCCATTTTTATTAATTTTTGTTTCTTATTTCTTTACAGTAATGAATACACTGTTTCTTTTCACAGAAGGGATGTAAAAATGACAAAAGTACCTCTCTTCAAGAACAGCATTTTCCTTTAGGAACTACAGAAACTAGATACGTCGTTTGTAAGATTTGTAAGATTTCTTTTAAGTGCAACTCATGTAGGTTTGCTATCTCTACTGCACAAGTGTACACAGTCATCACTTTTTGAGAAAAAAAAATAATGGGAAAATGCCAAAGAACAAAAAATCCTTTTAGTTGCAGGTAAACTTGCATTTTCAAATGCCCAATAGGAAGGTCCATGTCTTCTAGCCAGGCTAGGCCAGACTGCCATCTGCTTGGGATATGCCTCAGCTCTCTCCTGGGGGATGTAGTGGGGGTGTGACTATGTACAGCAATATGTATGCAGGCCGTGAGAACAGTGCTGGGAATTGGGAAGCTATCTCAGGTTTGCTAATACACACATAGCCTGCGAGGCTCTTCTTGCAATGAAATCCCCTGCAGTGTTACTGGGGAAAAGCAATGTTTTCCCCTGCATGGGAAAGACTGAGGGTCGGCACGTAACTCCCAATCTCTCTTGACCTGCCAGGACCAGCACGGTGGGAGCAGCACATTTTTACAACAGTTCGGTCTAATCAGTACAAATTTTAAGCATCTTCCACCACTCAGGAATAAAATATAGGTTGGACAGTACTTAAATGAGTCCAGGAAAATAATCACTGCCCATATGCTTAAGTTAAGCACATGCCTCAGAGCTTTACTGTAATGTGGCTTCAGCAAAAGGACTAAGACGTGGAAAAATTGTATTAGCACAACTGCTTGGATTAAAGTGCACTATACTCACCTGCTTGCTTCTATTGAGGGCATATTATCAACAGACTCCTTTTAAATTTACTTGCTGTGATGCTGGGAATTTTTTTTACCTACTTTTGGGAAAAAAAGTCAGTTTTCAATCCAAGTTGTAAACCCTTGAGAAAGGGATTTTGAACAGATCCCCCACTGTGACTGGAATAAAAACATACCAGAAAAAGCGCATGTTGGGATGGCTGCCTCGTAAGACACAATGCCTTCTCCTTCTCAATCACATTGTGATTGCTATTCTTTTAATGTATCTCAGCCACCTAGCTAAACATCTTGCTTCACTTCTATATGAGCTATTGCAAGTTTTGAAATACACCCTGGGAAAAAAAAACCCACAACAGCAAAAATACCTAATAAACCTGAAATGGATCACTTATTTTCATCGTTTTAGTAAACACAGAAACAAAAGTATGGAGTGAATACAGATAGCAAAGTAAGAAAATACAAAAAAAAGGTCTTGCAAATCACAGATTAGTCCCCAGACACGGGAGAGTCCAGCAGAAGTTTGTAGCACAACACGGGTTTTGAAACATTTGGGTTGAGCAGACCTTACCAATAAACTTTTACTACAGGCATTCTCAGGCACAATTTGCCTCTTATTTCTCACCCCCAGTCTTGTCAAACACTTCATGCAAAATACATTTCCCTTCATTTCAAACCCTGAAATATTTCAGTGTACAAACCAAACTTCTGCACAGTTTCTGCTCTTGTATGTCCTCCCTTCAGGATCTTAACTTTGCCTATTCTGTCTTC
This sequence comes from Burhinus oedicnemus, assembly GCA_008921705.1. Taxonomy (NCBI): domain Eukaryota; kingdom Metazoa; phylum Chordata; class Aves; order Charadriiformes; family Burhinidae; genus Burhinus; species Burhinus oedicnemus. The sequence continues at coordinate 5,637,272 of VFFE01008050.1, forward strand.
TGTGCGTGTACTTTTACAGCTTTGAAATTATTTGAATGTAAATTCATTTAATTGTTTAAAACCAGAAAATTAAGAAAGGAGATGACTGAGATATTTTTCCTATATGTTTATGTGATATGTATCCACACAGTAGACATTTGCTGGTACAATATACGTTTCAGGAAATACAATGTCTGAGAGAGGAATTGAAAGAATAGTCCACAGTAGAACTCTATCACTGAGAAATATTTTTTGACCTAAGTTAGGAGATAGGATGAGGAATAATCAGGTTTAATGGGAAGGATCTATTGTTAAAGCCAATAGTATAGTAACGTGCTATTACTATCCGAGAAATACATTTGTTGCTCATTTACTACAGACAATTCATGAGCAAAAGCTGTTGCAAAGTATTTTCATTAGGATAAAAGCAATTTACATAGGCATTTCTTTGGGCAGCATGTTTGTTCACTATGACTTGACAACAATCAACCTTATCATCTTAATTATATTTAAGAATATCAAGCTTTTTTATTACAGGGATCCTATCACAAATTTTTTGTCCAAGTTTCTTCCTGTCCTTTCAGGGGAATAGTAATGATGATTTATTACTACATTGTATGGAATACTTCATTTATGTGTTTAAGAAACAGGCTCAGTAAGCCAGCAATGTGATCAGCAGGCAGTTTAGTGACTGCTTGAAAATGTATTTAATTCAGTGCAAGTACATAAAGAAGAAACAAAGGCACCTACAGTTCACAGTCTACAGAAGCCTATCAAGAAATTTAATGTCAATACCTCTCCTCCATTTACATATTATGGAGAAGGAAGTATAATGGAGGAGGAAGCATGTTGATCCCCTGTCAAAGTCATTTAATATTTTCTTGTATTAGCATTTTCTCTAATAAGCATTTATGTTTCTCTAAACAGTGTTAATTCTAGATAAATCTAAAAAAAAATATTTTTACTAATTTATCTAGTATTTCAGGCTGTAAAAACATACCTTAGAATCATAGAACAGTTACAGTTGGAAGCAACCTTAAAGATCACCTAGTTCCAACCCCCCTGCCATGGGCAAGGACACGTCCCACTAGACCAGCTTGCTAAAAGCCCCATCCAACCTGGCCTTGAATAATTCCAGGGATGGGGCAGCCATGGCTTCTCTGGGCAACCTGTTCCAGTGTCTCACCACCCTCACAGTAAAGAATTTCTTCCTGAGATCTAATCTAAATCTACCCTCTTCCAGTTTAAAACTGTTACCCCTTGTTCTATCACTGCACTCCCTGATCAAGAGTCCCTCCCCATCTTTCCTGTAGGCCCCCTTTAAGTACTAGAAGGCTGCTACAAGGTCTCCCCAGAGCCTTCTCTTCTCCAGGCTGAACAACCCCAACTCTCAGCCTGTCCTCATAGCAGAGGTGCTCTAATCCTCTGATCATCTTTGTGGCCCTCCTCTGGACTTGCTCCAACGGTTCCGTGTCCTTCTTATGTTGGGGGTCCCAGAGCTGGACACAGTACTCCAGGTGGGGTCTCACGAGAGTGGAGTAGAGGGGCAGAATGACCTCCCTTGCTCTGCTGGCTGTGCTGCTTTTGAGGCATCCCAGGATGTGGTTGGCCTTCTGGGCTGCAAGCACACATTGCTGGCTCATGTTGAGCTTCTCATCTACCAACACCCTCAAGTCCTTCTCCTTGGGGCTGTTCTCAATCCATTCTCTGCCCAGCCTGTATTTGTGCATGGGATTGCCCTGACCCACATGCAGGACCTTGCACTTGGCCTTGTTGAATATCATGAGGTTCGCATGGGCCCACCTCTCAAGTCTATCCATGTCCCTCTGGATGATATCCCTTCCCTCCAGCATGTCAACCGTTCCACACAGCTTGGTGTTGTTGGCAAACTTGCTGAGGGTGCATTCAATCCCACTGTCCGTGTCGCTGGCAAAGATGTTAAATAATACTCGTCCCACTACCAACCCCTGAGGAACGCCACTCATCACTGGTCTCTGCTTGGATATTGAGTCGTTGACCACAACTCTTTGAGTGCTGCCATCCAGCCAATTCATTATCCACTGAGTGGTCCATCCATCAAATCCATGTCTCCAATTTAGAGACCAGGATGTCATGCAGGACAGTGTCAAATGCTTTGCACAAGTCCAGGTAGGTGACAACAGTTGCTCTTCCCTTATCCACCAACACTGTAATGCTATTGTAGAAGGCCACAGAATTGTCAGGCACAATTTCCCCTTAGTGAAGCCATGTTGGCTGTCATCAATCACCTCTTTATTTTCCATATACCTTAGCATAGTTTCCAGGAGGATCTGCTCCATGAGCTTGCCGGGCACAGAGGTGAGACTGACTGGCCTATAGTTCCCCGGGTTGTCCTTTTTTCCCTTTTTAAAAATGGGGGTTATGTTTCCCCTTTTCCAGTCAGCGGGAACTTCACCAGACTGCCACAACTTCTCAAATATGATGGATAGTGGCTTGGCAACTTCATCCACCAGTTCCCTCTGGACACCTTCAGGTTCCTTAGGTGGTCTCAGACCTGATCTTCTCCTGCAGTGGGTGGTTGCTCATTCTCTCGGTTCCTGCCTTTGCCTTCTGCGACTTGGGCGGTGTGGCAAGAGCCCTTCCCGGTGAAGACCGAGCCAAAAAAGTCATTGAGTACCTCAGCCTTGTCCAAATCCCGGGTGACCAGGTGTCCTGTTTCCTTTCAGAGAGGGCCCACATTTTTCCTAGTCTTCCTTTTGTCACCAACCTACCTATAGAAGCTTTTCATGTTGCCCGTGATGTCCCTGGCCAGATTTAACTCTATCTGGGCTTTAGCTTTCCTAACCTGATCCCTGGCTGCTAGGACAATTTCTCTGTATTCCTCCCACGCTACCTGTCCTTGCTTCCACCCTCTGTAGGCTTCCTTTTTGTATTTGAGATTGTCCAGGAGCTCCTTGTTCATCCATGCAGGCCTCCTGGTGTTTTTGCCTGACTCCCTCTTTGTTGGGATGCATCTCTCCTGAGCTTGGAGCAGTTGATCCTTGAATATTAACCAGCTTTCTCAGGCCTCTCTTCCCTCCAGGGCTTTATCCCACAGTACTCTGCCAAGCAAATCCCTGAAGAGGCCAAAGTCTGCTATCCTGAAGTCCAGGGTAGCGAGCTGACTGTGTGCCCTCCTCACCACCCTAAGGATCTTGAACTCCACCATCTCATGATCACTGCAGCCAAGGCTGCCCTTGAGCTTCACATTCCCCACCAGCCCCTCCTTGTTGATGAGAACAAGGTCCAGCATGGCACCTCTCCTCGTTGGCTTTTTTGTCACTTGGAGAAGGAAGTTATCATCGACACATTCCAGGAACCTCCTGGATTGCTTATGCCCTGCTGTGTTGTCCCTCCAAGAGATATCAGAGTGGTTGAGGTCCCCCATGAGGACCAGGGCTTGTGAACATGAGGATGCTCCTATCTGTCTATAGAGGGCCTCATCCACTCAGTATTCCTGGTCAGGTGGCTTGTAGCTGGCTCCCACTGTAACATCACCTGTCCCTGCCCTCCCTGAATTTTCCCCACCCTCCACGTATCTTCTCCTGTATTTAGCTGATGGAACTAGATACCAGCCCAACTCCCCTGACGGCTCATTATCATATATAGGACTGAAGTTATCATCTCTTCAGACCTGCTAGTGGAACTGATTGTGTAAGTGCTCCCTAACGCATTTCACTCAAAATAAGCTAAGTTTGCAAAGCCCTTCTAGGTAGGATGGTGCATGTTTGACACTCCGAGAAATGCAGGTATGATACAGACCATTTTAATCACTTTTCACATGCATGCGTAGAAAGATTAAATAAATTGTTAATTGTTCTCACACTTGTGTCAGTTGAACACCCAGGAAATAAAGTTGTGAATGTTTTTCAGGAAACGCAAGAGGTCTAGGATAAGTGGGAAATGCAGAGAAGAAAAAGGAGTCTTCATGGGGCTAGTATTTGTATTAGCTTATTAGATCTATTTTGTACTCACTTAGCATGCCACAGTGACTTGGCAAATGAGAGAATAAGAAAAAGAGAGTACTTCTTCCTAGGAAATGACCTGGTGGAAGATTGATTACAGAATGATCTGTGTGGGTACCACGTTGTTTTTTCAGTTCTTATTTCTCTTTTTCTTGTTACCATCATGATAATTGCAAATCCAGGACTGGATTAGTGTATCCTTACAAAAATGAGGGTTGGGGTTTTTTCCAGTTATGTATAGCAAAGGAGGAAGTATTTGTTTGGTAAGTGGAAAAGCGTTGGGGAGAAGTGGATTTTATTTAAGATTTTTTTTATTATTGAGGAAAGACCTTTCATTTGAATGTTTTCTGCTGAAAATATTATAAAAATGCCTTTGGAGCTGGGAACTGGACATGGTGGAGGTGGAGGCAGAAGAGCTGTATGACCACTGCCATGAACTCTGCATGGGCTGTCTTCCCAGCACAGTATGAACTTGTGGGTTGATGGAATGCCTGCCAAATCCTGCCAAAATTCAAACACTATATCATAGCACTAATATCTCTTACTGGAGTTTTGCAGATAAACTCTATGTGAGACGCTGTGAGTAGCTTCCTGAAGAGAAAAAAAACTATTGCTTGATTATATTCTCTGCTTCAAGTCTCACTTTTGTGTTAAAAGAAGGTGTGCCAATATAGGTCTTTTATCGTCTGGGAGTACTGATTTCCTGATTCTCTTCCTTCCAGTTTCAGAGGCATAGACGTGGTATAGAAATTGCACAACTGTGTTCTTTGGCAGGTTTTGTCAAAGTTACCAACAGCCTTTGATGTTGCTTTCCAGCCTGACTTCATAAATTTGGCTTTTTCTTTTCTAGGAGGAAGACGACAGAGAATTCCTACAAGTTATTTTTTATTTGAAGCACTGATTCTAAACAGAACTGTTCCCTTTTTTTTTGCCTCCAGATTCAGCATGTTACGAGGTTCCCGGTGGGCTGCCTGGGGAGGGTGGGTTTGCAGCCTGTGTGGAAGGTGCAGCCCCAGACTGAATGGGAGAGGGCTCCTGCCCCAGCAGAAACTTTGCCACTGAAATTCAGAATCATGGGACTAGTTGGCCTCACCAGAGACTGTTTCATCCATCCTGCTGTCCCAGAATAGATGGGCGTTCCATGTTATCCCTAAGAGAAGGTTATCAAAGAGATCTTTTAGGATATCAGTGCTAAAACCACTATGCCTATCTATTCTAGTGTCTTCACCATTAGAAAGGTTTTCTTAACATTTAGCAATTCTTGCTGTAATTCATGCCAATTTCTTTCCATCCTATTCACCATGGACATAAAGGACAGATTTATTCCCTTCCATACTGAAGCAACCTCTGTGTTCTTGTTACCCTGTTCCCATAAGCCTTCTTTTCTTCAGGTTAAATAAACCTAGTGTATTCAATGTTCGATGTTAAGTTGTCTTTTCTAAATTTCTGATTTCTGATTGTTCCTTTTGCTTCTCTTTGGATTCTCCCAATTTTCTCTGATCTTTTTAATGGCCTGCATTAAACTATACAGAATAATCCATCTGAGGTTTTACCAGTGTTGAGAAGATCAAAAAGACTGGCCCCATCCACCTTGTAGTCCATGCTCCTATTGGTACATGCAAGGTTTAGAGGTTCCCTTTTCTACAACAGCACGGCATTGTTGAGCTACGTTTTGATCCATTGTACAGCCAAATCTTTTTATGAACTACCATTAAACCAGTCATTTCTACCCGGTGTTTGTGTAGGTGAATATCTGTGCCTAACCGTGGTCCCATTTACTAATTCCTAAGGGCTGTTTCTCCAGGATTACGTGATCAAGAGCGAGTGGTAACAGTGAGTAGGGGATACCATTCCCAAGGAAATCTGCACCTTGCACTGCGCACAACCAGTACTTCTCAGCCAGGTTTGCAGCTCAAGGCTGCTATTTGCTTTTTGGATGAAAACTCTAATAGAAACCATTTCTTTCTATTTGCAATTGAAAAGTGGGCCATTAATAGATATATTCAGTTTGTCTTTCATATCTGTTCCTATTTCCTGAATATGAGACTACTGTTATAAGAACCAGCTAAAATTTTGTTCAACAGTTATAACATATTCCCTTGAGACAAAAACAAAAATTTCTGTAGGGATTTTTCAGATTTTTTGAATGACAAAAATTAAAGCCAGACTATGTCCCACTAGCATTTTAGAATACTTTTTTAGATTATTCTAGTGGGAAAAATCTTATTTGCTAATCTGGTGCACTTATGATAATTAACTATTTTCAAAGAAAATATACAAACTTCATGTTTAAAAATCAGGGGCATTTTCTTTAGCCTCCTGCACCCTTTTTGACATTGCACTTATTTTAATATAATAAAAATAATTGTGTTCATAAGGTGGGTGGACTATTTTAAATTGTTATTTGCATTTTTCCATCTTCTAACTTTTAAAAAAAATTCTGGATTTTTGTAACATCTCAGTAAGAAGCTATCTCTTGCACATGGGTTGGCTTGTAGGGGAAAGAAGCAGGAGAGCTGTGGAGTTCCTGCCACTGGAAGGCATCCCCCATACTTGCTAGGCTGGGCAGGGGCTCAGCTTGCAGAGGCTGAGACCTGTCTTGTTGAGTGTCCCTCACTGAATATGGCTTGCTCTGAATGTGGATGGCTTTGGGAGCGGGACAAGGGGTTCAAAATCCTGTCAGTCCACATTCATTGCTGAGGAAGGCCAGCTAAGCTATGTGCAGAGCAGGCTTATAGAGGAAAAGGGCTAAATGCCCCAGCTGTTAAAAGCTGGGGAAGCTCAGACCCAAATACCAAACAAGAAGGAATTCTAAAATAAACATCTGCCCAAAGGGGCTAGAAGCAAAGGTAGGGCTCATTATATTTGAATTTCTGGTGCATGCTCCAATTTGAAATGCAGCATATTGTCACACCTTTGGGAAGGATTGATTTATACAACAGGGTCCCCATCACTGTCATTCATTGTCTAAAGACCCCACACCTAATTGCTGGCTGGCAGGACATTTCTGACCACTGCACAACTTGTACCATGCAGCATCTGTTTCCACTCCCCTGCCTGGATGAGCATTTCCTTCACTGAATGTGAGCTATCCCTTCTGGGTCTGGATAAACAGTTTCTTGGGGAAGACTGTTACATTATAAACAGTAAACACTAAGCAAGTGCTATCTCCTGCTCTCAAGTGAAGCACATCAAGAATTGCTGCTCAAAGCTCACGTGGTCAGGCAAGCACCTAGCATCCTCTGCACGTCCTCTGAAGTGACTGTGGATACGCAGTTTTTGCTGCTTCGTGCTTAATCCATACATTCTTTTTAAGTTCGTAAAATACCTGTACATGAGTGGCCTTCCTGTCGGCTCCTGTGACAAACCACGCGGCCTTGGGAAGTCTCAGCTTCAGCTAAAGTGAACCTTCAGCCACAGGAGGGCAGCACTTCAACGCGCCGCGCTGAAACTTCAGCCTCTGATGTAAAACACGATGACACCGGGAAAAAAGTTTTATCGACAAATCCCAGCCAAAATAGCTGGCCTTATTCCCTCCTTTTCTGCAGTGCTTGTTACTGTGATGGGGTGCTCTGAATGTAGCATAACACTATTTTTAGACAATTTGCAGATGAGCTTTTTTAATATATATTTCTCAAGTTATATACAGATTTATGGCAATGCCACAAAATTTGTTTCTTCCCTTTCTTTGTACAAATTATATGTAGCAAGCACACACCCAACACTGTGGAGGTGCTCTGTCAGGGTGCTTCTAGTACTGCCATTGATTTCATTCAATGATTCCCATGGTCTTTGGTGAAGGATATGTGACAATTTAGATCTTTGTTTAAATACTTGTTTTCTTGCTCTATACTGTATTACAAATCTTACTGAAATAAATAGCAGAATTTATTAAAACAATAAAGTGATTAAAACAAAGTCTTCCGCAACAAAATGCAGAGATACATGACTTCATTACAATCTTAATCATAATTAAATTCATTTAATTTTAAGGAAATTGAAAAAGAAAACTATGTGAGAAGCAGCTTTTTCAGTGAGGATTTAGAGGTGAAAACAAGCTTTCATGACGCGTTTGAAATGCAGCCTTATTGCAAAGCCTAAGACGAAAACTGGCTCAGTGTAAATGAAACGCTGGTTGTGTTTGCCTCGCTTGCAGAAGCACGGGCTTGGGCACGACACGCTCCCTGACCCTCGTGCCAGGCCTCTGCATGCAGCTCAGGCAAGCTGCTCCTTCAGCGCAGAAACCCTCCCTGTCTCCTACTGCCTTGATGCAAATGAGCTCAGGCTGTCTAGGAAAGGACACGCACACGTGATGTAATTTTCCATCTATAATGCTGTGGATCATGGTCACTGTGGATTATGGACCAAGCACACATGGGAATGGCCACATTGGTGCCGCCCGTGGTGCTAACTGTATGCGGTAAACCTGTGCTAAAACATTGCAAGAATTCAAGCATTTTTTTCCCCAGGTTCTTGGGAAAAGTGCCCAAAACTCACTCTTGAACACAGGCATGCAATCAGTCACTTGGCTTGACTGCTACACTTAAAGTATAAACATAGTCAGCTGGCAATAGCAAAGAGAAAAACCACTCGATGAGCAACAACAGAAGAAAAATATTACTTTGTGTGCATGCGCCCTGCAGTAAAACCAGTCGTTTTTACTTTGCATTTTTAACCCCACAGAATCTTTTCCATTCCTGACTGTGGCATCGAGATGTTCCCATAGCCCAAAACTATATTGTTATGGCCAATGTTAGGCCAACTGTAATGTCTGGGGTTTTAATTGCTAGGTTGGGTTTTGGATACTTTGAGAAGGAGTCCATCTCACAAAGCCTCACTTCTGCAGGCAGTTTTGCCCAGCTGAGTTCTGTGGTGGGATCACCCTACTGAGGAGGCAGTGCCAGCCAGTGCTCGAAATGAGAAACCAGCCCGCTAGACTTTTTACTTTGGTGATTTTGTTATTGTAATGATTTCAGGTACCCACAAGATGGTGCTACTATGCTTTGGTTGAACCTTGCGGAGAGGCTGGAAAGATGGCAGAGAAAAAATAGCGGAGAGCTTGAGTCTGGAATATGTCAGAGGTGTTGAATATATTCACGTTGCACAGTTACCATATTTTTTTGACAAGTATAGATGGATCTTAATTGCAGTGAACAAAAACCTTCATAAAAATATCTTGGTGGAGGACAGTAGAGTACAATAGATGAGCATTGGTATCTAACACATCTACAGGGGAAACCTAATAGCAATTTTTAAATATCAAACTCAGCCTTTCAGTTCATAACAAAAGATTCCTTTCTAACCAAATCTCATCTAGATTAAAGCTTTCAATTGTGGACCCTACAATAAAGCAATACTACCATTACGATAAGAGGATATAGCTTTTTTTGTTGCTTGTTTGTTAAGGATCAGAAGGGAAGACAGTCAGTTGCTCCTGTCATTGATATAGAAACTAATGATCTACTGGTGTTCAAGAACATAAAAAAATTAAAACACTCCCTTTTTGTCTTCCATATGTGCCGCTTTGACGTCACTGTACTATTCCAGTAATGCAGGGGAAAAAAAAAAAAGCCTAAGTACAAATTTAATCTAGTAGAAAACATTTGTATTAAACAGGAAGAGATTAACCTGAGCAAGTGATATGTGGGAAATGACATGATTGTGCTTTAATACCCAGGAGAGATGTTGAAGCCTGCCAACTCCTGCACTCCTGTGTCAATCTCCTGCCCAAAGATTCTCTTCACGCTGGCTGTTGGCACAGGTCAGCGAGTTGTGCCTCTGTCCTAAGGAGCAGGGCAGGTAGTAACGTCACAGCTAGTGACTCCACATTAATTGCAAAGTGGAAGCTCTCAAAAGTGGGAGAAATAAGCTTGTGCCTTGAGCAAGGAACAGTCGCCATCAAGGCAGAGGACTTTTGACAGGATGATTCATCCCCATATAGAGAAGACTGAGAACCTCAGCTATGAAGAAAAGGAACAAAATGGGGACACTTCTCATGTTCTTATGGTGAGAATTGTCTTTGCTATTTAAATGCATAAGGCGACCGAAGGCCAACAGTGACATAAACTGCAACAATCCAAACAATAGATCACTTTTCTCTGTTCAGTGAGGCAGCTGAATTTGTAAATGCTGTGCTGGGGTCACCATGCTGTGAAATGCATACAAATCCCATGTCAGTCATTGTGTAAGAAGCAGAGCAGGACAGTCTGTAATAAAGAAATGGACAGGAGCACCTGCTTATCATACCTGCCTCTCATAACTTTTCCTGCAATACTCACGTAAGACATACAGTAGTTTTTTCTTTCAGCATGTACAGATAAAGGGAAATACCAGACATGCCAGTGCCCTATGAGCCATACACTGCCTGGTCATTTGTTAAAATTCAGATGAGGTGATTCATGCCCCTTGACCAACATCAGTACATAAACTGGATGCTGCCCACATCATCCCAGATGGCATGCTACTGCCATGCAAAGTGTGATTCTCCCAGATCACACTACTGTTGGTGGAGCCAAGAGGCAGCATGACTCTCACCTGCATTCAAAAGGCATTTGTGCAATTGGCTGTTGCTGTCAGATGACCCAGGCATTCAGTGTCCCTGGCAGTCTGTGAGACCCATGGCAGCATGTACGATCCCATGTTTACTATCAGTGATAGGGTGAGTCACCATGTGGGCATGTTGTTGCTCATCTTTCTTACTGCCTTAGTAAAGTTTGATTTATAATGTGTTGTCAGACTCCATTACTGTACCACATTAATCTGCATCACAGACAGGATGGAGTCTTTCCAACACCTGCTGGAGGCTTTAGGAAAGTAGCAAGGTTGGAGCTTGCCCCAGTGGGCAGTGGATTGGGTCCAAGATGATTGGATGAACCTGCAAGCTATCAGGGATGAATTGAATGGTGGCATAAGGCCAGCCATTGAAAACAGGGTAAGGGCAAAGGTGCCTTCATCAGCTTCCTGAGTTGTGCTTTAGACGCAGCCCAGGCTTAAATCACTTGGCAGCATGATGGCCTCAAATGTGCAGGAGAAGCTAAGCAAGGGGCAGAGAGGGATGCAGCAGCATGGCGATCCAACTGCCCGGCCTCTCAAACCCAGGTGTCAATGTTGGAGTATAAGTTAGCCCCCTTTGCCCAACAGGCCCTAGAGGCATGGCACAATCATCCTGTTGCAACAGCCCGATTAGGGCCACCATCTACCAAGATGATAATAATGGTGATAATTGGGATGGGGACATTTTTGGCACTGGACCAGACCCTGACTTCTCCTGACCCTACAGAGGAAGACACACCTGCCCCTCCATATTGCCCTCCACTCTCCCTATATCCTATGATTAAGGAGGAAATTGCTGACCGTGCTCCCTGGCCTGGTCATCCCAGATGACATGTACAGCATGCTACTGCCATGTAAGGTATGATTCTCCCAGATCATGCTACTGTTAGTGGAGCCAAAGGGTGGCAATTCTTACCTGCATTCAAAAGATATTTGTGCAATTGACTATTCCTGTCAGATGACTGGACATTCAGTGTCCCTGACAGCCCACCAGAGCCATGGCATCGCTACCCATCCTGTGTTTCCTGTCAATGGTAGGGTGTCTCACCGTGTAGGTGTGATGTTGCTCATCTTTCTTACTGCTTTGGTAAAGTTTGATTTATAACATGTTTTTAGACTCCATCACTATTTGGATCACATAGTGCCCTAAAATTATTCACAGCTGCTGGCTTTAACCTACAGAAATTAACCATAAGATCTTTCCCAGTGTGCCCTGGATAAATAGGATAAGGGAACCTCAGTATTTGCAGTGTTCTGTGTTCCTTGCCTACTCAGCTTGGGCAGTATCTAGAGAGCTGCAAATATCAAGATCATTTTACTTAATTTTCTAATGTATACAGCAATTTTCCATAGGCAACAAGTAAAACATATCTGATAAAAAGTAGAGTAAAATATAGCTCATAGAGACTCCAAGAAACAAATGGATGCAGAGCCTGAGACATCATCCTATGATGCCATGAGCTGAGGATCAGCTTAGGTTCCTGGTATACTTATTCAGTGAATAAACTTACAGTGTAGAGCCCAAATGTTCATATGGGAATATCTGAAGTTATTTATCCAGTTTTGTTATTTAAATACAGTGTCCTAATTTTTAAGTCCTGAGGCCCTAGTTACCCTCCAGAGTGCTCAGGTGCCTCACCCAAACTTTGCTGGGGCCCGTTGGAGGCCCCTGCTGCACTCCAGATGTCCCCCCATTCTAAAAAATCTAAAAGTATAAAAAAACCCACTTTGAAGTACCAATTCAATTCTGTAGATATTCTGGAATTTCAGATAGGCTGCATTTATTTGTGCTTTTCGGCCTGCAGCATCCACATCTAGATCCTCTTAGTCTTCCTCCAAAATAGGTGAGAGACTGAAAATATAGTAACGAGGATCATTCCAGTTCTTGTTTTCCAGGTCATCATTTAAAACTCTTTTGGCAAAATTAGAGGGGATGAATCCTCTTGTGCTGTCTGCCAGCTCTCCCACATACCAACTGTCTTCAACCACCTGTCCAAAGATATAAACATATTGTCCAGCAGTTAGAGGAAGCTCTAGTTCGGACTACTCACTGGGAACCATCAAAAGGATCATAGCTGTATCAAGCTATGAATGCTCAAAGTTTTCCTGGTTGCTGTCCCAGAGCCTGCAGGGTGGCAACCTGTTTGCCTGCTACCAGTTCTTCTGTCTCACTTGCGAAGTCCTCCTCTGAAAGAAGGCAGGACCCAGGACTGTCCGCTGCCCAAGCTGACTCTGAGGGGCTCTGAAACTGATTCTCTGGTTCACTCACCTGGGCTTGAAACAGTTGCATGATTTCTCCATGGTCCCTTTTTACTTCTGTTGGAGCACTTTCTGCCATTTCTGTTATGGCTTTCAGTTTGCACTCTGCATCTTCCAGCTGGGTTTGAAGACAGACAATGGCTTGCATGACAGAAATTCGCTTCTCTGTGATTTGCATTAGTTGCACCTTCAGGTAGGCATTTTCAGCTTGAACCTTTTCTGCCTAGCACATCTGCCCACAGAGGCGAGAATTTTCTTCAGCTAGTCTGCTGTTCTCATCCATCGTCTCCATAAGCTGCACCTGTAATTCCTCACACCTTTGGCTGAGGGTGCTCAGATAATACAAGCTCTGTTCGTCTGCAGCCAGTTGGGCCTGAAGCTTCTCAGCTGCCTGCTGTGAAACTTTGTTCTGCTGGTCCTGTGCTAGTAAAGCTCCAGCAGGCTCTTTCCTTGCTCCAGCCCTCTGCTGGGGAAAAGATTTCATGCCCAGTTCTTCAGTGGAGCTTTGGATGGGCAGTGGCACTGGAGTGTTGATGTTCTCCTGCAGAGGCTGTATCTTTCTTGCAGCTGCTCAGTGAGGGCAGCTAGCTTAGCATTTTTCTGCTGGAGCCTCTCTGCCTCCTTGCATGCTTCTGGAGAGCTTCTTTTTCTCAGGAGGTGGTTCTCCCTCTCAAGGGTACTGCGTTGCCTCTCCAGGTCTTCCAGGGCATGCTGCAGGTAGGTGTTCTGCTCCAGCAGCCGGCTGTAGGTGCTGCCAGGAAGCACCAAGTCTTCCCCCACAGGCTCTGGCACCTGGAGCAGCGCACCTGCCACAGCCTGGCATGTCACCTGCTGCCCAGCATTGTGGCTTTCAGGAGGTCTTGCCTGTAGCGCCGGCTGGAAAGACCAAGGCTTGATCTGGTGGCTGGCTGCTGCCAGGCCTATTTCCCTCAGGGGAGCAGGAGCTCAGCATCTCCTGATGGCCCTGGTGCCCAGGAGGGCCTTCAGGCCAGGCCCAGCAGCACAGCTTGTGGAAGCAGAGATGCTCACCCCCCAGCTCAGCCCAAAGCACGTCCACCTCCTGCCAGCACTCCTCCTTCTGTGCAGGGCAGCCAGGGGCCTGCGTCAGGCCCCTCCAGGGCAAGGGGCAGCTGCAGACCACAGGCCCCCAGCCCACACCATCTTGTCTCATGGCTGAAGGCATGGGGAGCGGACTGTTGGCCAACCAATGCTGCTGCCAACAGTCACCATTGGTTGGGTTTCCTGGGTCTCTGAGGGGCAGCAAACCCCTGACCCCATGTCAGCTGCTGCCTCCCTTTGCCGTGCGGGAGCAGAGACAGCATCTGCCATGGGCCAGGCTGGGCAAGTGCAGTTTTAGATGGTGTGTCCTGACCTCGAGCACTCAGTGGAGGGATGGGGCAGTATGGCCTCATGCAGTGTGTCCTGCCCCCCTGCACACAATGGAGGGGTAAGCAGTACGGCCTTTGTGGTGGGTTGACCTTGGACAGCTTACTGGCCTTTAGGAAATCTTCAGTCAATAGCTTAGGGTAACAAACTCCAGAATTTAGCAAGAAAATGAGTTTTAAATAGGATTCAGCTCAGTGTGCTAATTTTATTTTACTGAAGGCAGTAGTCTTTTAAATTGATTACATTTTGAAATTGCACATTCAGACAAAGCAAGTCTGTAAAAGGTCACACAAAACTGCTCTTGCCATCAGTTTTCAGTTGTTTGCAGAGTTTTAGATATGTTTTGGCATTTGGAAGCTTTATAAAGAATGTATCATCTCTAAGTGTGTATCTTGGATGAACTTAAAGACAACTTACAGAACATTTATCTTTGTTTTAGGGTGCAGTTTGAATTTGAGCTAGCCATTACTGAAGTAAAAATTTTTTTTTTTATTTGCTTATCCACAAAGTTGCACTGATCTAGAGAATATAACCCTTTGGAATACCCTGCAAAAGGCAAGGCAGCACCAGGAGATCCTTCTGAGATACCTCAGATAATTGTGATGGAGTAGCCTTATTGTAGTAGTAGCACATTACCAAAGTTAATAAACCTTTTCTGTAAGTAATGCTAATTAGCCAAGTCTGAGCACCATGCTTTTCAGTCATACTAGCTTGTGCTAACATATTCGGGACTATCATGAGTATCTTTGCATAGCACTATGTTACTTTGTGTAGCTATACCCGAATGTGAGTCTGTACCAATGACAGTAATATGGATGACTTCTGCATTCAGTTACTTTCTTGCCAGAAAACTTTGCAGAGCCATTAAAGAACATAGTGTACTTTAAGGTTATAGATCGCTGGCAAAGAAACCTGGGATCACAAACCCTGTTTCTGACACATCTTATTTGTCTGCAAACGTCAGCCTACACCAACTCCCATTTGGGACAGATTAATGGCCATGGGAGTCTGCAGTAACACTGGCTTATTAAACACATTTCATCAGGCTGTACCATAGCTCCGGTCCTGCCTGTATGGATTATTTTGGTCAGGACTAAGATCTTAATAGCAGGCTGATGACATATGTACCAACATGAAATATAGTTACACAGAGATTTTCCAGGGACCACTCTCTAGAGACACCACTCATGTCTGATGCTGCTAGACCTGAAGTTGGTAAATAATATGTCTGTGAGGGCAGGTGTCTTACTTATTCTGTACATAATTCATTCACCATGGCCTCAGAACTGCTACAATTTCCAGACTATTCTTAAATATCTCATCTCTTAGGAGACCAAGAAAGAGATGCATCCATAGCACTCTGCCAACTCATTCCCAGTCTGTTCTAGTTAGTGCACTGCATCAATTCGCTATGAAGATTTATTTACAAAGAAGCAATTTCTCTGAAGGCAGGACAGATCCAACAAATTCAGATTCTGAGATGAGTTCAGGTAAGGGTCTTTTGTCAGTCTATCTGTGGTGCTTAGAGGATCCTCAGTGAGCTCACTGGTGCTCCTGGGTCACTTTTCTTGACCTACAACTTGCCTATTACAAAGTTGACGCCTTTTCCCTTCCAGTGGCCAAGGTTCACTGCTGGCCGTGGAATTTGTTATGCACCCAGCTGCTATCAAGTGAAAGTACGGCACCATCAGGCCTTCCGCAGAGAAGCATAGCTGCGTCCTAACCTCACCTGGTGCGGTTGAGCTGAGCACCTGCTCTGCCCTCCAGCACTGTTTTGCAAGATGGACTTTGTGGACTATAAGAGCCTGAGGACACGGCTCAGGAGAAAGTCAGTAGTGCTATCTTTACCACAGGCAGGTTGAGGATCTCAGAAACTCTCAGTGCTAGTGCAGCTTTACTGCTGTTTACTTTGTTGCAGGGGTACTTGTATAACTTCAACAGTAGCAGGACCTAATGCAGATGATTTAACTCTGATGTTTTAAAGATTATTTTCTTAATAATAATTCTTCATTAGAGGTGTATCTGTTTCACTGTACACTAGCCTTTTACCTGTGTGTTACTGCGCAGAGTTTGAATTTCTAGAATATCTTCCTCTGCAATGGAAAAGAGGTGGGTAAATTCAGGTTAATATTTTCCCGGTATACCTCGTGAGTAATTACAATGCTTCGCATGTCTCTAAACAAGAATGGACAATCTCAAGGTTTCAATGTTATATTTGATTATCAGTTTGGCTTCTTAGTTTTCTGAAAGTCATCCTCAGCTTCAGTACAGAACTTGCATATGCTTAGCCACATTCTGTCCTATGGAAACACTTCCCTTAGGATGTCTGTCAGGCCTTTCACACTAAGAAGTCAGTCAACCCACCTGCAGATGATCGGTCTGGGGCTGCCTGAATCATGAGAAAGGAAAGATTTTTTAGCTGCTGATGAAGTCGTCTAACTTTTGCAGAGTTTCCAGCAAGACATTGAGAACAAACGTACACACCATCACACAGATGAAAATTTACATACCCCTCCATGAAGGCCAGTTATTTGGAAAGGCATTTCACACTGTCTCAGGTGGGAGCAGATTCTCCTGCCCTGTAAAGCAGCTGGGCACCCTGCAGTCAGCAGCACCCGCTGCTCTGCACCAACTGGGGTGCTGCTCCACTGAGGGCACTTCGAGCACTGAGCCTTGGGGTCACCATTTGGTAGAGGTGCAGGCAGTTAGAAACTTTCTAAAGGTCCTTCTGCTCCTCTCTTTTTTTCTTTTATTTTTTCCCTTCTGTCTCTTATGTTTCCTCCACAGAGGGGCAGTCATAAAAGAAGGGCAGTGCCTTCTCCATTCCAAAACCACCTAAGACTGAGGAGTTGGTGCATGCTCCTCAGGGAGAGCACAAAATTTGGGTCTCCTAATTTACTCGATAAGTACTGTAAACTCTACCCTAGTAATATTATAGGGACAACAATTCTCTTCCTTAAATAGCAAGTTCGGAAACAGAAGAGCGAACACTGCTCACTTCTTTGAATAACTAGACCTAGTCACCTTATCACTGCATAAGCACTTCAGTTTTAGAATCTGTCACGGGTAGAGATTTCTGCCTGTATCTTCAGCTGTTGAAGGTCCAGTCTGAGGACAGATTAATTTTAAATTTAACTTTGTGATTAGCGTTTGCTTTTGGCTAGTATCTCTTGTGGCTTTGGGTGCCCCTTCTGGGCAGGGAGCTATGTGACAGCTCCAGGGTCAAGGAGCCTAAACCCTGACAGCAGGTAGGTACTAAACCTTTGCTCAGAGCTGCCATTGTGCTCAGCTGGCTTCAGGACATCTCTTGGGACATGAGAGTCCTGGGGTCTGCTCCCAACTCTGAATTATGCATGGTGTGGGCTTCCTTCTAGGAGTGTTTTCTAATCACTGCAGTGTTTGATAAGCAGGAGAGTAACTCATACTCTTTTGTCTTTCCCTCGTTTATTCACTTGCTAAAAATTTTGAAAGGCCTCTGTGTTGTTATGTGATGGATTGAAAACCAATTATGAACTCTTGAAATTTTTCAGAAAACAGAACCTGTGTTTTCCCAGGAGCATTCTTATGAGAGCCTAAATAGGGATATCACTTTAAAAATATTTTTATGTCTTATCACACCTTTTTTTTTTCTATGGGAATGAGGGGAAGGAGTGTAAATTTCCAGTTCCTAACAATGGAAGAATTCCTGCTTTACTCCTGTTGATATTACCAAATTACTACACACATGGTCTTTGTGGACATTGCTCTGTGCTGCTGAGATTCAGAGGCGAGTGTGAACTCACTGATTTCAGTGGAGTTATTCTATGTTTACAGAGTTTGTTATGTATCTGGTTCTGTGTACCTGCCTGCTCATGGAGGAGATTTTTCCCTGAGAATAATACAATTATTCTCCAGCTTGCTGTTAGCAAAATATATATAATGATACTCACAAAACTGATACTTATACTTTCTGATGGCTTTCAGTACTGTTTTCTTCTTTTATTTACACCAATTGTTTCCACCAAGAAGGAATGTAATTCGATGAAGCATACCATATAACCACATAAGAAAAGTTTTGCACATAGTAAAAATAAGAAGGCTGAGTTTTAAGTTTTGAAATACAATGCTAGTATTTGCCATGAATAAGCTGTTTCTTTGGACAGTGCAAAAAATTGGTCAGTTGGGACTTTTGTACACTGTTGGAAGATATGGTAGCAGATAAATATTTGGTAACCAAAAGGTAGGATGGCGAAAGAGAAATAAATAGCATGTCAAAGTCAGCAGAAAAGCAAAGGGATTACTGGGATGAAGGCTGTGGTCCTCTGTTTGCTGTGTTTAGCCCAGTAGTTCAAATCCAGACTGCACGAGGAGTGACTGAAATCTTCTCTTAGCACCTAATTGGTGTTCATTAGTCTGTGTGAAATGAATTTGGGATTTCAGTCCCTTTTTAAGTGAATAGGAGTTTTAGCCTGTGAAGCTAGGGGCCACCAGGCACATCTGAATCAGTCTCACCTTTCCACAGCTTCTCGAACTGCTGGGTATCCAATACTTGTTTGTAGGGCCACTGTCAGCAGCAGGATGGAGTATAAATGAAAGTTGCCCACCCATGACAAGGCAGATATCCCTGTGCCACGCCAAGGAGGGATGTGAGAGAAGGCACAGTGTGTTTCCATGGCACAAGATTACCTTTAACACTCAAGCTGCAAATGTAGCCTCCCTGGCTGTCTTCTGTCTGGGACATCATAGATTTGCCAACCAAATGCATAGACAAATGGCATCCCAGCATGTGAAACTGGCACTGTGCTATGCTGCAAATTCAGAAATTGTAATTTGGGGACTAAAAGACTGTATTTCAAACTAGCAGGTGTGAGCACTCCTCCCAGACCACAGGCAACCTACAGTCAAGTTCAGAGTACAGGATCCCACGCTGGAGCTCTCCAGGCTGTGCATGTTCCCAGGAGTGCTGCTTTCCAGGGCCGACACCTTCCCATCAGTATTCACTGCAAGAACAGCAGTAACAAAGTGTAGCAGCTGAGTTAGCTCTCCTCTGCAGAACCTGCATACAATCTCTTGTATTCGACAAGCATAGGAAGTGCTGGGCAGCTCAGCAGTTATAACTATAGCTGGGCCACTACATCTTAGGGGAGACACACAGACCCAGATGATAACTTTTTAATTAGTCTTAAGTTCATTATCATTTATCTTCTCTGAAACATCTCCTATCTTGACTAGAAACATGGATGAAAAGGACAAAACAGAAGCCAAAGAACACTGAAGTAGTGAAAAAAGAATATTTTTGTGTTGAATAATTTCACTATTGTTCAGAATTTGGTGATTCTTCTTTTTTTATATATAATTCACCACAGGCAATCAAGAAGTAGAGACTACAACACGTGCAAAGCCTGTTCCTGCTCCAGCCATATTCTAGCAAGTTTGACAGCTGACTTTGTTTTAATCTTGGATTACTTGGTCTCATAAATAAAATACATTTCTTTGGCTAAACTCAAGTAAATATCAGTACTATATTTAAGGTTTTCCATATTGTCAGCCTGTACCTTGAACCAGCTAGGGCCTGATAATACAATATGTTTTTCCACTATAAATTCTGTGATCCTTTAGGATGGCAAGGAAATTGGATAAGTTGCTGGGTCCAAGAGATAATACATTTTATGCCTAAGGTACCATAGGCCTAAATAGAATTAAAAAAATTTTAGACTAAAATGATAAATGATATAATATCCCTAGAGTAGTTTAGTTCTTCTTTCTCATTTTTCATTTCTGTGTAATTCTTGACCCTATGCAGTCAGATTTGTCAAAAGAAGCAATATTTTAGAAATCTGGATGAAAATCTGAAAAGAAGGGAAGATGCAGTGAAAACTATAATCACACTAAGAAGCCATGTTAGAAGCCATATTTCTGAAGCAATTGAGATTATTAGTAAACTTTATGCCATTGCACAAAATTTAAATAACCTCAACAACTTGCTTCAAGCAAGAAAACTTTAGAACTAAGTTAACTAAGTTAAATCTGTGTTAACTGAAAGCTACCTTCATGCTGACATTGGTTACAGTGCTAGAGAAGATGAAGAGTGCAGTCCCACGCATGTGCAGAAATGACTGGAGATGACTGCAAACAGACACGGATACAGTAGTGACTTTGGGGAGTTACAGCAGGGATATAGCCGTGTTGCAGTTCTAGGTTTTGGCTCTTGAAGTCTACTTAAATTCTCCTTTAGGTATTTAAACTCCTCTGAAATTCCTGGTTTCACATAGTTCTTACAGATTGAAACTAGACCAAAATATTTTTTATTTGATTCCACATCTACACAGAACACGGAGAATTATATTAATAAGGATCCTCACAGTGAGACCAGCAATTTTTCATCCACTTGATCTGGCCCAAGGAGCCTGTTCCTGCTAAAGAGAATATTCTGATAAATGTAGCAAAGCAGGTAATTTCAGTGAGAAGTGTCGCTAGCCCGCACAACAAATGCGTAGGTTTTGGCTTCTAATGCCAGGCTTCTTACAGCTGAGATATTAATTGATGATGGTCTTGGCTTTCTGGAAGGATGTAATACTTCAGTAATAAAGCAGTGCAAGGATCTTGTCCTAAAATTCAGTAGCTGTATAGGATTTTGTAATACTCAACTGGCAAAATCACAATACCTTTTTCATTATTATGAAAAATGAAAAATTCATTTTTAGTCATACACTAGGTGATGTATTATTAAAGGTTGGAAGAGAAAATGCTAATTCTCTAATGCATGAGGCTGCAGGAAAAATCCAACTCACTGAACTAGATAATAGTTCCCAACCTTTTTGAAATATGACATTAAAATACCTCTGACAGCAATTGAAATGTAATTATCTTTATTTAAAAGTTGTTCTGTTGATCTGTGATGTTGCACATTAGGTTTATCAACATGCTCATTAGGTAGGTTTTGTTGTTGAGATTTTTTGTTGTCAGTGTTGTTTTTGTCTCCCTGGTACACTTAAATTAAGGACTGTAGATATAAGGCAGGGCTGCTGCATACAGTGAGACTATAACTTTCACTGCAAGTCCCATCTTTCACTCTCTTCTTGACAGGTGAACAAACCAAATGCATGGAGCACAGGATTATGTATTAATCAAGTTCACAGATGAACTAACTGGGAAATTGTATAAAGCAAATGTATGTATGGAAATCTATGGAGCTTAGTCTGATCTGTCATAAATTACCCAAAAAAATGTATTAATCCGGGAAGAGCGTAGCTGGCTAGGAATAGCAAAGCATGCAGAAATGCACACTTTCCTGTAAGAGAGGAACCTGGAAGACAGGTCCTCAAAACTATGCCTGACAGGAGTGAGTAGTGTAAATATCATATGCTGCAAAAAATGAAAAAGTAATCTTGAATTGCCTTTGAAGAGACAGAACTTCAAAACAGAAGAAAAAGGTTTCTCTCTGTATATAGGCCTTGATTTGGCTGTGTTTGAAGGCAGAAGGCAGAGGCAGGCTGACACCAACAATCAGGTGAAACAGTTGTAAGAGAACTGGCCTCTGGGCATAACAGTTCTGAAGACCGTGATTGAAGCTAATGCCGGTTGATGGCTAGCGTGAGATCTTGTTTGGGAGGAGGGGATGTAAACTAATACAACCTAAAGAAAAATAGCCTGGAAAGGATGAACTCACTGGAAAGGAAAAGCTGCACTGCTCTGAGAGATTCTGAGGTAATGGTGAATCTCTTGATTCCTCTATTTGTTGATAATTGCCTTTCAGTTAGCTTGACTCACAGCCTTCATTCACAACCTACGTTGCATACCTTTTGACAGTTCATGTGGTCTTTATGGCCTTTTCAGTTTCCTGTTGCAGCTTGGAACATTAGCATTTTTCTGATAGAGAGAAATACTACATTTTACATTCTCTCTGTGAACGTGCTGTTTTAGTTGTAAGTGATAATGCACATGCATATTCACTTTGTTCTGTGCTTTATGATCCATATTTCCACAGAAGAACATAATTTGCCTGTAAATTGTAGTTAAAATATTCTGTAGGGTCAATGGGATCCAGGTTTTCCTATGACAATCTTGTAAGCAAGGCGATGCTTCCAAATGCAAAGGCTACAGGAGCCATAGTGATGTTTTGAGGGGAAATTCACCATGCAGGACCATTCTATGAAATTT
Source organism: Burhinus oedicnemus (assembly GCA_008921705.1). Lineage (NCBI taxonomy): Eukaryota > Metazoa > Chordata > Aves > Charadriiformes > Burhinidae > Burhinus > Burhinus oedicnemus. Next base: position 5,659,570 of record VFFE01008050.1, read on the forward strand.
TCAGTTTTCTGCTAGGGAAACTGGTCAGTCAAACCCAGTACTCACTCTGTGCTGTAACCTGGACCTGTAGCTTGCATCTGTGAAGAAGTCTTTGCATGTGGGAAAGCTCTGCGTCAGTCCAACAACTCAGATGAGCTGGAACAGACTCACTGCATATTTGTGTGCTCTGTTCTGAGACGGAAATATCTGATATGCACTTTATGCCCATTTGTTTCTGAATTGAACAGAGCAACCTTCACCTTGTTGCTAACAAGTTCTTCTCAGCCCTCTTACGTGTATGTGGTCCAAATGTTCCCATCTCTTCACAGCTAATTATAGGGACAGGCAGTAAAATGACAAGGTGATCATAAAGGTTCAAAAAGGGCTGGATTATGACCTGGCTAATCACACTGTGCTGGCTGCAGTAAAGACTAATAAAATGTGAAAGAAATAATAGTCATTGTGCATCAGGGTGATATCCTTAATATGGAAGTTGAGAAGTCCTCATTCCTTAGTTCAGATTATTCCACCTCTCCTTATTGCCAGAGAAAGGACATTGGATTGGATCTGGTCTGATCTATTATCTCCATTCCTCTGTAAGAGGTTGAACTAAATAGCCTGCCTATGTCGGCAGGGGAAGAAAAGAAGGTTTTTACTTCACAGCCAGTAGTCTGAAGAGCTGTAACAAAGGCTGGATGTCTCTCTGCACTGATGCCAGACTACTGCCACGTTATCTTCCTTCACAGGTGAATGCCTGTTTGTGATGATGAGGTTCCAGCAGCTACAGCAAGATTCTTTTACCCCAGAGAGCTGCATACTCCTTTGGTGGGAGCTGTGCTTTGACAGAGCCCAGGTATAAAGCACTAGGGATTGCCTTGTTCTGGATAAATTAAAGTTCTACCCTTCAAACTGGATAATCTGATTGATGAGCCCTTTGTTCTTTTCAGGGAGCTAGTGTTGACTGCTGACTTTGACCAGAACATCATGGTGCCCCACAAAACCACAGAGGCTGTCCTCAAAATCTGTAATGTCAAGCTCCCATTTTGGGCTAACTGGCAAAACGTTTTCCAATTACAGAGTTCCTGGATATCCTAAAGCCCGAAAGGACAACTTCTCTAAGGAGACCGCCAGATAAAAATAGGTGCAACCAGTATTTTGACTTCAGTTTTAAAGCAGTTCTAAAATTGTATTACTTTATTTAAGACCCCCAGCTGAAGGAAGATTTATCAGTTGGCAGTGAGCAGCATCTTCTCATAAGAGTTCAGCAGTAAGCGGACAGCAAACTGCATTACTTGAATGAAAAAGTGAAGTGTCATATAAGCTCTGCTATTGGAAATGGATTAAAACAGAGCCTGTGGCCTTCTCACTAAATCACAAAAGAGACTTACTGCTGTGAATACTATTTTTACCAGATTTTCAAAGCAACCAACTAAGAATTCTGGGTTCTTTCTTCCTCCATGCAGCTCACCTCAGGGTAGAGTAAGAGTGTCTCCAAGGGACAGGGAGGCCCAGGATATGCCAAGAGCTCTTGCTCATATTCGGTCCTCAGAGGTTGAGAAGGCTGTGCTTTCCTTGTGAGCAATGGTGCCTGCTGAGTGTTCTCCCTTTCAGAGAAAGCTAAGGGAGGAACAACGTAATTTGTCCCCTCTCTGCCCTCAGCAGGAAGACGCCTCTGAAGAAGGTACACGGTTTTGAAGTTGATCCTGCTAGTGCAGCACCTGGAAGAGGAAGTGTCTTTTTGAAAGATTTGTAAAGCTCTCAAAGTGGTGATCAGCAAGTGAAATGTAGGATATTCAACACTTCATGACTCACCAGCAAGCACCAATGTAAACTTTTGAGCATCTACATTTTAAAAGGCAGTAATAGTTTGCTGACATTTCTGAAGCCTAATTGCTTCCAAACACAGAGACAGAACCACACCTGTAATGTATCTTTATCAGTGATTTAAGGGATGCTGCCTAACTTGGCACTGACATGGAGGTGAAACACATCGCATATGTTTTGCCAGCTGAATGGCGGGAGGGCACAGGGCAGTTCAAAGTCAGTAAACACCTGTAGCGAGATCTGCACTGAATGCCCCATCACGGCACCAATTGAAGCACAGGTTCAATCAAAATACAAATTTCAGAGGTCATGTGATTACAGCTTTGTGAGTTCTTCCACAAGAAAGAGATGTACTTGACAGTGCTTTGTCTTACCTGCTCTGTCACTGTTTACCTGCAAAAGTAGCAGGTAGCTGAGGAATTTATTAATTTTCTGCATGTGGAACACATCAGATTTTTCAGATCTGGTTGGTTCTGATCTAGGTAGATGGGTTTTGATAGGGATTTTTCTGGTCAATGTGATTCCATCTTGAGCTGAACGAAAAAGTACAGATAACACTGAACATACTTAATTCTCATAGCTCTCCTTATTTCCAATTTGTGATAGCTTTTCTACTTTGTCGGGGTCAGGCTTGTATTGTGTCTGTGGCCCAGCAGTCTTAATTTCAAACTAAGTGGAAAAAAATCCAAAAATTAATTTTGTATGAAACAAAATATTATGGCAATATCCTCTACTGAAAATCAAATTGCTTTTCATATCTCAGAGCTGAAACAGACATTTCCCTCATTCTCATTTTTGTCCTGAGTATAAATTTCATCCTACAGCTGAGATTTTTTCTTGACGAAAGCTTAATTGAAAAGACTGAATTCCAGAGAAAGTCAAATTTATGAGATGAGTCATATTCAAGCTCTAAAAATATTGACAGTGTTTGATTCTGATTTTGATTTTAATCATATGCTTCATCTGTATTCCATTAGTGAACCATGTCAACACGTATTGATTTACATGTGAAAAAGAAAAGTACTGATTCACAGTAAAGGTCAACTGTGCTAAAACAGCTCTTAGTGGCATGCAAAACTGATAGCTACTGTGACTAGACTTTAGCAGATCCTATAGGGTGAAGAACATGAGGAGAATATTTATGTAATCTGCTGGGTTTTATCCATGATAAATGAACAAATGGGTAAATTATAAAAATCAAGACAAGCTGGTCATCTACTAGTCACCAGAGCTACCTTTCAGTTCTAAAATAAAATATTACACAATCTATTTGTAAGCTCTTAAAAGATAAAATGGAAAAAGTAATCAAGAAAAAGCAATCTTAAATATATATTTCCTTATGTGACACAGACTGTTCTAAGGGATAAGGGGGAAGCAGAATTTTACTTCAAAAAAACTTCTGACACTGTCACACTTGACAATCCTGCCCCAAGCCAACGATGTGTGTTCTGGATGGAAGCACAACCAGGCGGACATACAGTTAGTTGGAAAGCTGCTCTCAGAGGTTTGCTGTCAAAAAGGTATCTCAAGTGGAGTCCCAGGGGAATGTGTCCAGAGCTGATTCTATTTGATATTTTCATTAGCCACCTGGATGATGGAAGAGAAAGTACGCTTATGAAATTTGCTGACAGCTCCAAGCCAGAACAGATGGAAAGTGGTATGTGGGACAAGATCAGAATTCAAAATGACCTTGATGCACTGGAGTGGGGGTGCGAGGAGTCAGAGGGGAAGGGGAGGAGAGAGAGAGGGGCAAGGGAAGAGCTCTACATTTAAAGAAGAGAAAGAAAATTCATTAATACAAAATGGAGGCTAACTGGCTGCCCACACCTGGCACTGTCAGTACTTAAAGCACTGCTTTCTTGCAGCTGCATCATCTCTTCACTTATACTTTCTATTTGAAAAAAATGCCAAACCTAACAACAAAACCCCTAGAGATGCTGGTTTAACAGGCTTTAAAATAGTATGGTAAATATTTAAAGGTAGCTTGGACATGGGGGAGTACTACTTAATTCCCTTCAGTACTTGCATCAAGCAGAATGTAACTCTGTTTTTAATATGAAAATGATTGCTTTGTTATTGTGTTCTTTTCCCAGAAAGAAACATTTTCAAATCCCATCAATCTCTGGGTGCTGCTTATCTTGGCTTTGTAATTCAGAAACTGTAAGTCGACATGTACTTGATAGTGACATCCATATTCATTGTGACAGCTGAGGAAAACACAGCACTAAACTATATAGCTAAGTCAGTTTATCCTTTGTACCCTTAAAAAGGTATAAAGCAACATTTATAACCTTCGTGCCTTTTCTTGTCTACATAAATGAGCCCTGGGGACAATTATTAAGCCAGGGCAGGTAAGGCTTTTTTTTTCACCATTTTAACTCTATATACAGAAGAAATTGTACCTTCATCTATTATCCACTGTGTCCACGTACAGAAGTTGAGAGGTCAGTATGCCTGGCTCATCATGAGTGATACGTTAACATCCCTTTTGTACAGAACTGCAACAACTTATTTAACATATAAATAGTTTACACTTAAAAAGCCCTCAGCCTGGCACTTGTGCTTTGAGTAGGCATAGCTTTTTTCTGTATTGTTGGTTTTTGAATATTTACTGACTTGAATACTGACGTGCAGAAGTGGTAGAATTTGAGGTATTACTAAATATTATTGATCATGCTATAACCTGAGAAAAATCAACACCCGTGGTAAAATTGAACCCAAGTACCTATATAATTCAGTCTGAACCTTAATAATCTTTTCCCCGAGTTCAAAGTACCTTCCCAGCCTTTCCTACTTTTTAAAAGAACAGAAGGCAGAGAAGGTATCTAGGAGGTCAAGACACTTATCCTGCTAAAACCTAGGGAGGCTGATAAACTGAAGTTTGAAAGGATGAACCTTTATAAGAATGTTAACCCTCTAGGTAAGGTGTTTGTCTTCAGGCAGTATCTGGAGATGTTCATCTATTAGGTCCTCTTCTAGTAATCTGTAAATACATACAGGTAAGTATTGGCTTCATTGTACTTGGGCAGCATTATCATACAGTGGGAAATTTTTCACTTTATTCCATAACAGTTCTTAAAATTTCATTTTCTGATTTACATGAAAACATAATCATGCACAGGAGAGCTCAGTGTGTACTTCACAAACACACTGGCCAGGCTTTTTATGAAGTGATGCTTTCATTGTGGCAAGGCTTTTCTTGCATTGAAGATTCTTAGAAGAAGTGCATAAAAAGTGGATGAGACTGAAAGAACTATGTGCAGTTTCAGTCCAGCTCGTTCTTTGCCTGTATATGTAGCAATTCATCATTTCACAGAACCATAGAATCACAGAATAGTTTGGGTTGAAAGGGACCATCTAGTCCAACGCCCCCTGCAATAAGCAGAGACATCTTCAACTAGATCAGGTTGTTCAGAGCCCCATGCAACCTGACCTTGAATGTTTCCAGGGACAGTGCATCTACCACCTCCCTGGGCAACCTGTTCTACTGTTTCACCACCCTTATTGTACAACAATTTCTTCCTTCTACCTCATCTAAGTCTACCCTCTTTTAGTTTAAAACCGTTACCCCTTGTCCTATTGCAACAGGCCCTGCTAAAAAGTTTATCCCCATCTTTCTTATAAGTCCCCTTGAAGTACTGAAAGGCCACAATAAGGTCTCCCAGAGTGTTGTGGTTTGGGCTGGACTGGCCACTGAGGCGAAAGTGGCCTTCTCTTCTCCAGGCTAAACAACCCCAACTGTCTCAGCCTGTCCTCATAGGAGAGGCTGTTCCATCCCTCTGATCATTTTTGTGGCCCTCCTCTGGACCCGATCCAACAGATCCATGTCTTTCCTATGATGAGGGCTCTAGAGCTGGACTCAGTACTCCAGGTGGGGTCTCACCAGAGCGTAGCGAGGGGGAGAATCACCTCCCTCGACCTGCTGGCTACACTTTTCATGCAGCCCAGGATACAGTTGGCCTTCTGGGCTGTGAGTGCACATTGCTGGCCCATGCCCAGCTTTTCTTCCACCAGTGCCCCCAAGTCCTTCTCAGCAGGGCTGTTCTCAATCCCTTCATTGCCCAGCCTGTATTGATACTGGGGGTTGTCCCGACCCATTTGCAGGACCCTGCACTTGGCCTTGTTGAACCTCATGAAGTTCACACAGGCCCACTTCTCAAGCCTGTCCTGGTCCCTCTGGATGGCATCCCATCCCTCAGGTGTGTCAACCACACCACTCAGCTTGGTGTCATCTGCAAACTTGCTGAGGGTGCGCTCGATCCCACTGTCTATGTCATTGATAAAGATATTAAACAGTACTGGTCTCAACACAGACCCCTGAGGGACACCACTTGTCACCCATCTCCATCTGGCCATTGACCACTACCCTCTGGATGTGACTATCCAACCAATTCCTCATCCACCAAACAGTCCACCCATCAAATCCGTATCTCTCCAATTTAGAGAGAAGGATGTTGTGGGGGACTGTGTCAAAGGCCTTACAGATGTCCAGATAGACGACAGCTGTAGCTCTTCCCTTGTCCACTCCTGGGGACTGAGAGCTCTTGTGGTCTGTGGAAAGAGTCCTTAAAGATCTGCCAGCTCTGTTCTGCTCCCTTGTCCCTGAGGGCAGTTTCCCAGGGAGTCCTATTGACTAACTCCTTGAACAGCTGGAAGTTTGCTTTCCTAAAATCCGGGGTCCTGACTTTACTCTTCGCCTGATGCATATCCCTCAGGACTGCGAACTCCACCAGTGCACGATCACTACAGCCCAGGCTGCCTCCAATCTTGATGTCACCAATTAGCTCACTTGCATTGGTGACCAACAGGTCCAGTATCGCATCCCCTCTAGTAGGGCAGTCTATTACCTGGCTTAAGAAGTTATCCTCCATGCACTCCAGGAGTCTCCTGGATTGCCTACAGCTTGCCATGCTACTTTTCCAGCAGATGTCAGGGTGGTTTATGTCCCCCAGCAGGACAAGAACCTGTGAGCGTGATGCCTCCTGTGAGTAAGAAGCCTTCATCAATAGGCTCCCCTTGACTGGGCAGCCAGTAGTAGACACCAACCACAAAGTTCCTCTTGTTGCCTCAGTCTCTAATCATTATCCGTTAGCTTTCAACTTGCTCGTGGGTATTCTTCAGAGAGAGCTCTTCACACTCTAGCCATTCCTTGATGCAGAGGGCAATGCACCCACCCCTCCTTCCTTGCCTGTCCCTTCTGAACAGCCTGTAGCCATCAATAGCTGCACTCCAGTCATGGGGTTCATCCCACCAAGTTTTGGTAATGGCAACTAGGTCATAGCTTTCTAGCGGCATGGTGGCTTCCAGCTCCTCCTGTTTGTTGCCCATGCTGTGTACATTGCTGTAGGCGCACTTCAGCTGGGCTGTCAGCTGCGTCACCTTCTTAGAGGAACACCCCTTAATTCCTTTGAGGTATTTCATTGGTGTTTCCCTGTTGGCTCTATTACCTCAGGAGCCCCTGGATCATCTCTGTAAGACTTCAAGTGTGCTGCAGTGTAGCCAGCACATCTCAGAGCAACAGGCTGCGGACCCTCAGAGCACCCCGTCCCTCTAACCTTGGGGTCATCCCACAGCTTGTCACAGGCAACCCTGACATTATCGCCCTATTTCATTTTCTATGAAATATCTTTGTGTTTTCATCTATATGTTCGTTATTTTGAAGAGAAGGCATGTCTAACTGTCCTGTCAGTACCCTGTCCTGTCAGATTGAGTGACGTTCTTTTAGAGGCATAAATATGCGTCCAGATTCTGTTGACTCAAATCCTAAGAAAATAGTAGCTCTTTCCTTACATTCTCCTTCACCTGTCCCCTAATATCAGCAGCCAAAGTTATCCTGTTTTTCACTAATCATTCCTGACTCGTGGCTGTCAGAATTGTCTATGAGAGGCTCTTTGCTTGGCTGATGTCTTTGAATCATGGATCTGGAAAGATGGCTAAGACATGTTTCTCATTCTTTAATGCACATTATGTGAAAGCCCTCTTCAGTTTTAGGTAACCTGCTGTCCAAAAGGAATGAAGTGACCTCATCTGTCAGTTGTATGTGTTTTGTCTCACAGAACATTCACCTCAAGCACAAAAGTGATAGATGTATTTACAATGTCACCACAAGGATGGCTACACAGCATTTGTTCTGACTTTTCCAGAAGGTCTTGAGAAGGATGATGCACAGGCTTTCCACTAAATTTAGTAGGTGATAAAGATGAGGAAACCTGGCCTTCCATCACAGTTGTGATTATGCTATAACAGGTGCCCCATACTCTATGAGTCGATCTTACACATGTAAGCAGTGGGTCTTGCTTGAGTTGAAGTGTTGTATTTGTTGTCTGTCATTAATAATTATCCCTTCAGTCTGTTGTGGTTATTTTTACTTTCTCTGTCAGTGCACACTTAAATGGAAACAATTCTCTCCATGAAAAGCAGATATGCTAAGATATTTAGTCCACACATTTTAGGTTACTATCAGGTGTTAATTGAAGGGAATGAAGAACATTCTTATTTTTTTACTCCACTATATATTCCTTAGAAGGGCCAGGTGGGCACGGACATTAAGATGAATTCTTTTGAAGCCATTTGCTCAATCTGAACATAAAGTTTATGATGACCTAGATAAGCTGGCTCAAAATTTTGCAGTTATGGAAATTTCTGTAAATCCACTGATCTAAATGGATTTATGTCTCTGTACATTAACTGTGAATCTGCATATGATGTGCAGAGCTGTTTTTCCCATATGCATCAGTTTAAAATTCAGTCTTCCCTAGTTCTTCATTCATTTCTTCTATGTATACTGCGGACAAAAACATACGTCCTTGTCTTTGGCCTTGCTTTCTGTACAGTCATTGTCCATGGAGGGTTCTTTGAACCTACAGCTGTAAATTTGCTCATAAGTACCTGAAATATCATATAAATTACACTAGAGAAAAACCCACAGCAAGCAGCAGGAACTTCTATGTTACAACCTTACCAAAACCTAGGCAGGAATTCATGCAGCACTTGGCAGTTAAGATTGCTGTCTTAAATACTCAAATGGCTGATCTCTCTTTAAGAGTGTACATAACAAGAGTTATAGTACTTTAGAAGTATTGCTACTGCCAGACTGAGTATCATCAAGGCTCCCCATTGCAAATAAATCAAAGCTATTCGCCAGTAAAAGTAGGAGGTCTCAATACAACTGAAAGGATACTACTCAGAATAACTTATCATATTTGGATTCAGGGAACTGACTGTTTTATCAAACTAGGATCTGCTGCTTTCTGTGCTATTTGCTAAGTGACAACAGCTAGTAGCTGCCAGACCAGTATATTCAAACACCTACAGAAAATAAATCTTGACGTTTTAAAGCTAGGAAATACTTTACCCAAGATGGTCTCCGAATTATCCAACACAATCCAATAAAAACACAAATAAACTATCAAAAATGCCATTTGGGAAAACAGCCTTTTGAAAACTAAACAATAAAATACATGAACAAGAATATTTAAGAACCTTGTCTATCTCAATCGAGTTTGGTTTTTATTGTGTTTGAGGGAAATGGAAGCTAAGCAATTGCAAGGATATTAAGTGACTCTTCAGAATCACTTCTGCTTTGGTTTACAGCTGTCTAGGAAAATATAAAAATAACTAATGAAAGAGAATTCCTGCAGCATTTTCATCTTCTCTGTGTAGGCAGCACAAACAGAACACCTATTTCAACAAAGTTACCTACAGACTCAACCCTGAACCTAAATGCATGTCTATCCTTCCAGAATGCCAAACTTTGGACTCCTATCCAAGTCTAAGCACCCAGAAGCTTGGTTCAAACTCTACCCTAAATGTTTGATGATTCAGCATTTTTTTTCCTCGTTTCTGCAAGACAAGTCGGGTCTTCAGATTAATTTTCTACCAGGACCTACATGAAGTTTTAGAGACTGGGGTTTTTTTGTCTGTAAAGCCATTAATTTTACCAGTCTCTGCCAGGTCTCTTGCTTTTTCTGTGCCTTTAGCAGTATTTCTGAAACACTGGGGTACTGTATGGACAATAAAAGTTTCACGCAAATCACAGAATCATTTCAGTTGGAAAAGACCTTTGAGATCATCGAGTCCAACCGTAAACCTAGCACTGCTGAGTCCACCGCTAAACCATGTCCCTAAGCACCACATCTACACATCTTTTAAATACCTCCAGGGATGGTGACTCAACCACTTTCCTGGGCAGTCTGTTCCAGTGCTTGACAACCCTTTCGGTGAAGAAATTTTTCCTAATATCCAATCTAAATCTCCCCTGGAGCAACTTGAGGCCATTTCCTCTCATTGTATCACTTGTTACTTGGGAGAAAAGACAGACACCCACCTTGTTGCAACAATAAAAAGTTGATTGCACCAACTTTGTGTTGCTCTGAAAAACATAGAAGTGGGGAAGAAAACAAGAGTTGCTCATGCTGTCATCTTAGAAACTGCAGAAGAGCAAGCCAAGTGGCAGAAATCCCATGTCTTACTAAGAATCACCATAAGAAAAGAATTGTGTTATCTGGAGACCTTGCTCATATTCTTTTTTGGTGAGAAATGGTTTGCCTGATATGCACTTAGACAAACATTCCTGAAAAATACCTGGAAGATACAGTATTAGAAAATAGAAATAATGGGATTGTAATGTAGGCAGTGAAGAAAACTTTTACTTAAATATGGCTAGAATTTAATTCACTTAGTGTATCTGAGTGGTTTGTATCTCTCTGTTTAACTCATAGCTAGTAGTAGACCAGTTGGGTAAAAGGTCATGGGAAAACCACGTGGAAATATGAGGGTGGAAAGCTCTTCAGATCTTCAGAGGGTTGGCTGTGTTTCATCTAGTTGCAGGATTAGGATTCTGTAGCTGTTAGAAGACAAATTCGATTCTGAATTCCCAAATCTCAGCAACCTTATAATTCATGAAGGACTACAGTACCTATTCAGACTATGTTGATTTTTGGCTCTCATGGTCTCTTAGCTCTCCACCTGCATAGAATTGTACGTTTTTAATCATCTCTCAAAACAGAATTGCGTTCACAGAGCAGTTACTTGAGAAATGATTTGCACTGAGTGAGGTTATTTCTGACTATCAAATCCCATGCCCTTAGGGAGAGTGGGAGTCATGCATATTTAACTTACTGATCAAATGAGCCTTTCAATGTAATGGGTTGTTTGAAAGTTAGAATAAAACCAGATTTGAAGATCACTTATCTTCTAAAGTCAACTTGTACGTCCTGAAAAGCGTCAACTGATCTTATAAAAGGTTTCTTTAATGTGTACCAGCTATTTTACAGGTCAACATGCTAGCATACTTTTTAAACTTTTTCACTATCTGCATCACAAAATACTAAGTAGTAAATAGTAAAGTTTGCATAAATTTGAAAGCCTACAGAGAGGTTTCCCAGCTGTGAACAAGACATGGAGCCCATAAAATCTATAAAACTTCACATTTGCCTGGACATTCCTTTTATCTATTCTCTGACAGGATTTCAATCAAGGAGAGAGGAACAAGGAAAATCTATACACTGGGATTAATTTTCCTACTTGAGCCTAGAGTGTAGGTATTTAAATAGCATTGATAGAAAAAAAGGGCATTCTACTCCTTTCCAATATTTCCCCTCTATTCTGTTTACATATTGGAGTCCTGCCTCTGTGCACAAATGAAGTATGCCAGTGATAAGACTGATGTAACACCAATGTCATGAGAGGGATTAGGAAAGCAATCTGGAAGGCTTCCAGCAAAATCAGATAATCAGAATGCAGCACTTCACATGTAAGTTTGTAAAACCCAGTTGAGCAGACAGCATATACGTGTCTGCAGGGGGGGCACACGTACAGTGCAGAGGCCTTTCCTACACTGTCTACACAGTGCACAGGGTCATGCTGAAATATGCATCAGAGAACCTGAGAGTGGCTAAAACCACCTTGTGCATGCATGTTAATTTAAGTAACATATAAACAGAGGTTTTGTCCTGCCTTTGTGTCTCTTCAGCTGAGCAGTATGCGGATGTTTACAACAAGACCCTGCCAGGTAGCATACCTGTGAGAAAATACCATAGTTCATCTGTTAGGTACAAGACCAGTTTTGTAAGCTCAATACTACTACAACATCAAGGTCTCCAGTTTTCTTACTGACATCTCAGTCACTCTGGTTCTTGGTTGCTATGCCTGCAATTTTCCCTTGCGTTACAGATCACGTGCTTATCAGCTGTGCCTTTTGACTCCAGCAGCATTTGTGAAATGTTGCTCATGTAGGATGTCCGACACAAAACTCAATGACTTTTCATTTATTGCACTGCTGTGTTGCTGGCGCTGGTCCAGACACGTAACCATAACTGCCTTTCCAGATTTCTGCTGTGGTAGAACTGACATGGTAGAATCTACAGGAGGAATAAATTTTGGACCAGCCTTAATCTTGGGTTGCATCTGCCATCTCTCCTGCTCCTCTGCCAGAGGCACACCTCTCTCCTGAGGAACTGTAGGAGTGTGATGCTCTCAACCTTTGCCTATTCTATGGATACACTGCATTTATGTGCACACTGTCTCCTCCTGCAGGTTTCACTTTGAACAGCATGCAAGTTGTCACCAGAATTGTAACAATTTGTTACTCGATCTAATAAAAAATGATATTTAACTTTTTGAAATGACTGCCCTTGGATACCTCCACTGAGCACAGAACTGAAGCACAAGAGGGCCGATGTGTCAGTATTTTATAGGTCAGCACTGTGTTCGCACCAGTTCAGAACATGTGCATTTGAATGAGAAGGCATCATACCTTGAGACAGCCAAGCGAAGACAGGCACCGCTCATACCTTAGCCTTTGCTGCCACATAAGCTTCTGGCATGCTCTCTCTCCCACCATGGCTGATAGCAGCTAGTCTCTCACACAGATGGATGAAAGTTGATTATTTACTTTGAGACGTGGAGTCAAGCTGATGTGATGGCATCGAGTCCTCTGGTGTTGTATGCAGACATATCATAGCTTGTTAGCATTAAAATGCCAAACTCCAGCTTAAAACTGACTAGGTTTTTGCCTGATATCTCCTATTCAAAGATTATTCTTGCATCTGATTCTGTCAACTAGATGGTTTCCTCCAGTTTCTAGACTAACTCATGTTTCCTTAATTTCAGATTTCCATTAAGGCTTTACCTTTGACTGTAACTTTTCAAACTGATGTTGAGTTGGCAGTCAAAATGTAGTAGATGTTTTTACAGGTCAGGACTTGTTTGTGAAGTGTCCATTTGAGTCAGGCTCAAATACCATCTTGATTAGCTAATTAGAGATAAAGTATCTTACAAAATATATTCCATTACTATTAATCATCTCACTGTATTAAGATGCAACTGATCCATAAGGCAATGCTCAAAAATGATTAATTTATGTGTTAATTACACAAAAGTCACTTAACAAAGAGCCCTATGAACCCATCATCTCCCTTTTCGTTAAAGTTGTCAAGTTAAATCATATCACAGGAACATTATTATTTATAATTTTCTATGAAATAGCTAAGATATTGTAAATCCAAATATCTTATAAAATCAAAATGCCGAGGAGGGTCTATGTTATTATTTCATTAGGGTCTTTCAGCCTAGTCATGTGTTTGGGGGAATCAGTGTAATTTCTATTCCTTTTGTTTAAACACAAAGCCTTAACATCTGATCAGGAGAATGGAAAGTGTTTCGTATGAGGAGAGACTAACAGAACTTGGATTATTTAGGTCAGTAAATAGGAGGCTGCAATGGGATATCATCACTGTTTCTATGAGGGAAGTGCAGACCAGGGAAAGAAAACAATTTAATCTGATGGTCGATGTTGGCAGAAAAGCAAATGGGTGTAGACAGGCTGTTATTACAGCTAAGATGGAAATCAGAAGAAAATTTCTGAAGTTAAAGCATCAGGGGTTTGAAATAACTTTCCAATCACTGCAATAATTGAAAAAGCCTTACTTTTAAGATGGAGCTTAAAGAGTTTGTGGAGAAAATTATCTGATGTTGTTGCTAATGATAGAAGAAGAGTAGACTTGTGACCTTGGGGATGTTTTTCCAGTCCTATGCATTAGGTTATCTTGTTAAAACCTAATCAAGTTATCCACAAAGACTAGGTGATGACCAGAGGAACAGTGACAGGCCAAGAAGCTCAGGTAACCTGAGTAGGCAGCACACCGAATCAGCACCAAAAGAGAAGGATCAGGCCATGGTCCCTGTTTTTTTTTAAAAAGATATTAAAAAAAAAATGTTAGGTCAAAGAAAGAAAACCCTCTCTTCAGCATGCTCTGCAGACTAAGGGGAATTTTTGTGCAAAAGGTATAAGATTTACTATGGGATCCATAGTAAGTGGAATGATAATTTTTTGTTGGAGCAGAGAAAATTTTGGGATGGTAAAAAACTTATTATGGGATGTTTAAGGTATGGATCAAAGGCAGGGAAAAGAAGGGATCAAGATGGATCAGGGAGGACCAGGCATGGAAAAATGGAGGAGGGGTATAAAAGGGGCCAGTGGCATGTAAGCCACCTGCTGCTCAGCACACTTGTCTCACTGAGCCCTGTGATGGTCATTGCTGTTGATCCTGTATTCCTATTAAATGCTATGTCTAACTATCCTTTGTGTGTGTGTGTGTGCTTTTTCTGAGACTTTGTGTGAACTGCTAGTGAACTTCAGGCTGGCTTAGGGGGCAAATAGGACAAGATCTCTGAGTTCTGTCTTCTGGAGAGGCTAGGGTCAGGTCAAGATCCTACAATCCACGGTATTCAGCTGCCTCTGACACCACATTTCCATATTCCATTTTAGTTATTTAGCTTTTTTTTACTATTTTATCTTTATTTATTTTGCCTACCTTAGCATTCTTTAAATTCTTCCTTCTTTTTTTAACAAGCCCAACTTGCAAATTTTGTAGCATTCATGGATATAATGTAGAAGGTTTTGATGACTATTTGCTTAGCGTTGTGTTTCATCGTCCTTTCATTCTACTGTCAATAGAGTGCACTCTACTTCATGAAATGTTGAGAATACTGGACTTTATTTTGGATGAGAAAGACCTTATTTTGGTTAAGAAAGATAAAAACCGCTTTTTCCTTCTGATACTGGTAGTACTTTTAATTACTTTTTATTTATGTTACTTTTCTTTTTAAACATCTGGAACTTGTTAAAGATTATATTTTAGGTACTATCATGCTGTTGCTCATTGAAAATGAACACCAACACAAGTATGACAATCATGTTGGATAGCTTTTAAAGGAACTGTTGACAGGCTTGTGATTGAGTGCTTAGAATAATCCTCAAGATATTTAAGACTAATTGCATGCACTGGAATTCCAGTACCAAGTCTGTCCTTTCACTGAGGATTCATACACATCATATATTGATGTCAATAGTAATCACAGGTTCTCTTCTTCTGGCAGTTTTATTCTAGGTTTATCTTGAAGTCTTGTAGTTTTATCTTTTTAGAAGTCTGACTGATTGAACCACTTAGATAAGTGTAAATAGGTCAAATCTCTTGTTTCACCGATACAGTTTCCTTCTAACTCCTCTAATAAGGTCTTCATCATCCTGGGAAGCACTGCACTAGATATCATGTTTAATATTATGTCTGCTTATCTTAGACTTCCAGAAGGAAATTCTGGGATAGTGCCTCAGCTTGAGTAAATCACCTCAACTGACTGATTTGAGTTAGTCAGTTGATTTGAATCAGTGGAGTAGTTGGTGATCTGGGCTTCAACATCATGCGGACGGAGCTATCTATTGACAGAAGTGTCATTTTTATCTTTGATGTTTGAAGTCACTTTTCTTTCGCTTACCTTGCCATATTTCACCACCCCTGCAGTTAGGGAGCAGTCTTCCTTACGGTAGTGATTCTCTCCTACAATTTTGTATCTGTTACCTCTCCCAGAATTAGCCCTTCTTTCTATTTTTCCTCAGAAGCTGTCATTTGTTTTTAAATAACACCACCTTTGCAATCCACAATAAATACAGCACTATGTTTCAGACACAGGAAAAAACCCGCATTTAACAGACACTGGTAAAAGAACAGTTTATTCCACTATTGTGTCAGCATTCAGCCAGGGACTCCCAGCTTGCAGATGCCCGTTAAAGTTTACTCCCACTGAGAATAATGATAGAAGCCTTCTTTAAACCTGACTTGGAAAACAAAAAATTCAGCTTCTTCTTTTTCACAATAACTGGAAAAGTATGAAATACTTCTGAGGGATTTGGGGGCTTTCTTTTTGCATTATGAACTCAGATCTTTTTCACTGAGTCTACCAGATTTGAAAGCCTGGTAATTTTAAGGGGAAACCTAGAAAACTAAAGGCACATTTATGAGGTTTTCATACATTATAAAGATGCATTTAAAAAAAAAAAAAAGAAAAGAAAAAGAGTTACTTTTGGTTTGGGTTCAACCAGTAGTCTAGTATTGTCTGTACCTACAGACAACCCAATTAGTAATCCAGTTCTTCAGAACAGGTATTTAAATTTTTCTCTTTGATTTGATTTTAAAGTATAATTTAATCTTTCCAGATTTCTTTCCATATATATTTCATCAATGAATGAATGAGCAAGGCATCATTTTTAAACAGAGGCAAATAAAAAAATGTCAAATTTCTTTCAACTTAACAGTCAGACTGTTTACTACCATTGCATGAAAAGGCAGTAGCACTAACCAGTGACATTGCTTCATTCTGTGTACTGAGTACTCTAACTGCAATAACTTTTAAATATAATTGGATTATTTGAACAATATGACCTTGTATTTTACTTTACTTACAGGTGATTCTTAAAGTATTTTAGTTGTTGTAATACCTTCCAATTATTTTAGAATGCTCTCGTTACATAATACTAAGCAAAATATTTTAGTGGCACTCAACTGATTAATCACAGACTGTTAAAAATTTGAGTGAAATGAGTTTTCACTTTAAAATGTATGCTGCATTAGCAGCAGTAGGACTCCTCTTTTAATATCTGGGAAAAAAATTAAAAAACCTGTTCTCTAGGGGTACAAACATACAAAGCACCAAGGGTTGGGCTTTGAAATGCCCTTTAAACAAGCTTCTTTTTCATCCCTGACAATAGACGTAGCCCCTTTAGGTTCAGGTTTGTTATTTTAGGAGATACGTGCCTAAGGCAGTCATAGTCATTGACTATGACTTCCAGATTGGTCTTTGTTCCAAATAATGCTTTTTATTAGTTCAAACACACTTGTTAATTTTCTGTTTGCTCATAAAATGTCATTATTTGCCTATTAACATGATCAGCTTGTGCATCTCACTACTCTTTTGATGCTTTAAGTATATAAAGATGATTATTTTTCTCAAATCTCAAGAATGCATATTTACATTCTAATCTTGAAAATCAATAATCTCAAAAAAGAACTATATTAAAGACATATATTAAAAAGAGTAACAGGAATACAGCTGATGGTCTAATTAGTTCCTTTTTCTTTACATGGTGTTTAGAAATATAGTCAGAAAAGCCACAGACAGAAAAAGAGAAATGAGACAACAAGGTTATGAAGGACACGGAAAATAAAAAGGCCCAAGTTTGTTCTGACAACACAAAGTCTGATGTGTAAACTTCAGAGTGATTTATCTTAGTCAGAAAACTGACTGATTACCATGAAAAGTCATGGCATGTGTAGCCATACATATGGGCAACACCTAATGAGTCTAACTAGACCATGCACTTAGGGTATACCACCTACTCTATAGGGATTTTCCCTGTGTATATTTATATCACATGTAACAGCACACGCTACGGGTTAAGAGTCTGAAAAGAAATAAAACCTGAGAAGCAGTCTGCCTTGCAGCAGCCTGCAGTATTCACTCATGGTTTGCTGCTGTGAGGTGTTGTTAATACTAAAAATTTGTGTGTAGACAGCATCTCTAGATTAGGCAGTCCCTCAGCTGCAAGTAATTGGGCATAAGAAGATTGTGCAGAAGCAGCACTGCATGTTGCACCATTTGGATACCCTCTGGCAGACCCCGGAGCTAGCCTGGACTGCAGGCAGGACACTGGACAGTCTGATCAGTGTGTCTCTGCATTGCTTACCTGTGTAGTCTATGAGAGGATGCACAAAAATGGCCTTTCCATGGAAGGGGAAAGAAAAAATGCCTATGGATTACTGGAGAATCATGTTGAATAAATAGTATTCTTCCAATTTTAAGGCAATTTAGTAGCGGCTTAACTTTCTAAAGAAGAGAATGTCACTGACCTTTCCCTTTTAATATATGAGCCCCCTGACCATGTCTGAGCTTCATAAAATTTAATTGCACTGGGGACCTCATTATTGTATTACATTTCAGTATTGGTGGACTCAGGCATTAACTCAAGAATGTGATTTTTCAAGTCATGAGATCTGTGAGGACAATATCTTCATCTAGGGAATGGAAAGAATACAGAGAGTAGTTTAATCACACACCTCTGAAAAATCAATTTTGAATTGTTTTGCTTTTTCAAAAAGTCTGTTGTTTTTCTGAGTTTTTACTCTACCAACTAATGTGTATTATGGCAAGTTAATTTTATGTTGGCATGTTGAATAGGATGCATCTTTTAATATACATTCATTAAGGGTACTAACACATTGAAAATTTTCTTCTTATAAATGTAGATAAGATAGCTTTCATCTTAAGTGCCAAATACATTTCTAAAAATGTAAGGAAACAGACTGCACAGACGAGGTGAGGAAGTAGCAGGGGGATAGGTTTGTCTCTGTTGCAGACTTTTTCCATTTAACTATTTGCATGAATATAGTTTAGTGTTCTGAATATCATTAAAATAAAATACCTGCAATAGCAATCTGTTGTTATTCTTCCCATTCCCCTTATGCACTCTTGCTAAACAACAGGAGGACAGAAAAATCACTAACATTTAGAGATGATAGATCAAATTGCTGAAGAATTATCCTTAGAACTATATATCAAGACGAGAAGCAAAAGAATGTAATATTTTAAAGGGGGGGAGTTGTGCTAGAAGAGTTAATCTAAAAGCTTCTTATTGAGAACTACCAAAATTTTGGTTTTGCTCATAACCTTGCAATGATGTTTCTTAAAAAACAATTCCTTTCATTCATGTCTCATTTGCAAACAAACGAGACTGTTTATCCCAGCAAACACAACATGTACCATTCTGTTGCCATCCTGTTTCTCCTCCTTCAGGCTGCTCCCGTCATCTTCCCTGAGTGCATTTCTGAAGAGCATATTCTATTTACAAAATCCTTATTTATTCAGTTAGCATTAGGTACTGCCTAAGATTGTTGATAATTCTTACAGTGTTTACTGTCTGATTTCCTGCTCCATTGCACATGAGAAGCAGCGCTAACTTTTAAGTCAATGAGCCGGCACAGATGATGTGGTCTATTCATTATTAAAGTGTTGTTTAAAATATATCCACAGTGGAAATACTACAAGTAACGTTATTTTTTTTCTTGTGCTTTGATTGCTCTCTAATTATGTGACCAATGTTGAATATGCAGAATTTTACAGGGATTAATTTCTCTCTGTTTAATGCAACAAAAGTTTTTTAAGGTAGTATGCAATTTGCCCATCTAATACTTCTGATCATGGGATCTGGATCACATTGATGTGAAACAATAATTTGCTATTAAAATTAGTGCAATTACAAAAGAACTCAGGCATTAAGTTTTAACTGTACATGATTTTGCTCCATAAGCTAGCAGATGCCAACAATCAGTCTATAAGATGTTCTGTCACATTTTTTCTTCATTTCCATGCCTAGACTTCTGAGCAAAAGAGACTAATAAGATTTGCTAGCCTTAACTTCGGCTTTAATGTTTGTTTGGAGAAATATATCCTGCCATGAGATAATTGGATATATTTTTAAATAACTGAATTAAGAAAAAATCTTTTCTAAGTAATGCTGTTCAGTGTGTAGATCCCCAAACTTGATTAAGGAAGAGACAGAGGAGCTCATTCAATACCTTCCATCTATCACTGATTTGCACCTGTCATTGGCAGGCACAGGATCATGCAGGCAGCTGCCTGGAAGGGACTCTTTCATATTTCAAACAGCAGGAATCTTCTGGCATATGGCCATGGACTCACCTTTGTAATAGCTGGAAATCCACATGCGGTCCTACTGCCAAGATGCCTCTGCCCGTCCCTCTCGCTCCAGAGTAGGAGCAGATTGAGAAGCCTTTTTGCATTCCTAGCTAACAGCTGCTGAGTTGAAAATACCAAAGAGGTATTCAGTATTGTACGGATATCCAGAAGAAAAACCCTGGTGATGCTAGATAGTGGCAACTGAGTTGAGCTGAGAAAAATACTGGAAAATCTACTTGACATTATACAGATATTTTTCCAAAATAGAAAATGCCATGTAGAATCTCTTCTTTGTTAAACACAGTCTTGCTGCTTGTATGCAAACATCTGCAAGGAGTTTACTTCAGGCAGGGAGCAGCTCACTTCCTGAACTGATCCTTGACACTGTGTTTCTCTGTTAGGAAATACTGTGCTTGGCACTTCTAGAGAACTGGGAAAGTATGAATTTTATCAAATACTGAAAAATCCTCAACTTAGACTGAAATCTCAGATTCTTCCCTTTGCATTTGAGAACTCCGTACAATTTGGCTCCCAAGTAAGATATTTCAAGTCAGGAAAATTTAAAGCAATTATAACAATTATGTATATCACCAGACTCAGCCTTACAAATGAGTATGACTGCAGTGACCTCCTCAGAGTTTCTCCCGGCTACTATCTTTCTCACCACGGGTACCATTAATCAAAGATGTGACGCACGTATCTCTGTATAAAACTGGAAATGAGTCAGCTGCTATGGATATATGTGACTCCTTGCAGATGCTCAGGCACCACTGAGTCGTGACTTGAGCAACCAACTGCTTCAAAGCTGCGTGTTATTTGAAGTATTCTTTCATAGAAAAAAGTCAGCAGGAACCTTGTTCCTAGTTTAGTTCTATTACATAACAAGATGTGTCGGGTGCCACATATTGCTGCACATAGATACTGCAAGGATGAAAATATGAGTATGTGATGTTTCTCTTCCTTCTCCTACTATTTGCAGCTGAGAGTCATATATGCAAAATTTAGATGTCTCTGACCATGAGAATTTCAAGCTTTTATTAAAAAGAACTTGACTTTTACTGTGATAAATTTTTCTTTTTTTCTGTCAGCATGTTCAATAAAATAAAAATACGTTGTTAATAAAGACATTGAACAACTGCACATTATGGTTACAGGATAGAAAGGCTCACTCACTGGTCAGAAATTTTAATGCAAAAGGGGTTATTAAAGGCTAAAAGGTGATACTCAGCCAGCTGACTTTAACCATCTCACACTTAAGCTTCCAGTCGAAGCTGGGCATTCAGGATCTCTCCATAATCAAAGGCGAGACATCCTACAGAAACTCCCCGACGAGCCAGTCACTCATTCCACCTATTTTAAAATTAAATGAAAAGCCCTTGGATTTGTCTCTCTCTGTTGATTAACTTTATCTAATGTAGACTGGACACTTCATTTTTGGATAGCTAGAATTAGTTGCCATTAGTTGCTCCGAAATTATGGAATACGCAGCCAATGACACACTTAAAATGGGTGCTTGCCTCAGTCCGGTTACTCTTGGCAAGATGTTCCTCATTAGGTATTTAGTCCCATTGCTTTAATATAAAACAGCCTTAGACAGATAGCAAAACCGTAGGCTTAAAAAGTCTGCCGGCAAAAAGTTGTTCTTTGTACTCAGTGGGCAGGCGTTTCCCAGTTTAGAGCAGCACTGCATTAAACATCACCGAGGATATACGATATCCAGGTTGTCCTATCACTGAAGTGACTGAAAATATTGCTCCTTTCTTCTCAGTGTATTTCTTTGCAAATAGGTTGGTGAAATCCGTACGTGCTTTTAGTCATCTCTCTCTGATTTCACTGCCTGAGCTTATATAGAACCAAACCAAGTCTGTATGATCAGCTGGAGAGCAATAGTTAAGACTGCTTGTGGCAGAGCCTGTTCACCTATAGGATTTGTTTCAGTGCTTTGCCAATGCTGCAGTAAATATCACTATTGGAATTAATGCAAAACTAATCAGTTCTTTTTCATCTCAATGGAAAAAGAATATGCTTTAACAAACTTATCATGTTGTCCTTAAAATAACTAACTAGTTAGTAAAACCTGATTCTCTAGGAAGTAATGAAACCATTCTGTTCTAACCACAGACCAAAGCAATGCAACAATATGTAGGGTTTTTTATAAGAAAGGGCAAAGTGAACAGAAAAGCTGTGCTGATGCATAATAGAAAGTTTTTCAGAGTTTCTGATCCTGAAAAAGTTGACAGAGAAACTAACCAAAGAGAGACTATAACTGCATCTAACTGAATTAATATTTTGAATCTGTTTCATTTTAGATTTATGACAAAATTTTTGTATAAAATCACCTTTATGAAACCATCTTATTTGCACCAACGGATTATTTCCTATCAAGAGACAGAGGGGAAAAATCCATTACTATTTTCCTGAGTCTCATTGAACAGCTAGCAAGTATGAGACATTGCTGTTTTATCTAAGAGTGCATCCAAGTATAACATATGTTTGTGTTTATGATTTTAATCCATATCCATGGAGTACTTGTCCCTAAACCTCTAGGTCCTACAGAGTGCCATGAAGTCCAGTTCAGCATTCCTATGTAGCTATGAGGTAAAGGAAAGGACTTATAAATCAGCAGGTCACAGGTGGCTTTCCAAAATCACTCACTATCTGTGGTTATCTCATTATGGTGAAAATTACTCTGGAGCAAAGCACAGATCAGGTTCTGGTTGAAGAACAGTTGGCAAAGGATGATGAACCCAGGCATGACTCAAGTGTTGTGTGTGAGCAGAATCATGAATCAGTCATGAATCAGCTTTTCTAACCGTGATTAAATCATTGATAAGTGAAGGTGTCCATCCACAGTTGACTCAGTCTGCATTTATGCATGCTCCAAGATTTCTCATTGACAAAATAATTCACCTAAAGCAGAATTCCTGTGTACCACTTTCTGCCATTTCTGGCTGGGAAATTGTGTCTTATTGTGTCTGACAGTGAGTTGATATCTGTTACTTGAGGTCTTCATCACTTCTCAGCAGGATCTCAGCAATGACATGAACATGAAACCTTCAGAATTTAGAAAATGCCAGCTAAGATGGAATATTGCAACTATTGCAATCATATCAAATCTTCCTTAAGCTTTTACAATGGCTAAATATAAGATATTGAACACAATACACACTTAGTCTAAGCTTTTAGCATCAAGACACTATGCTCAAGATATTTAAAAGGTCAGCTAAAGCACAGATAAAGGTCAGAGCTAAAAAAATCTTACCTGTCTGAATGAAACCTTCTGAAGAAAACAAGAAAGTTTGTCCCTAACAAATCCTTAGAAATGTTAATATTAAGAACAACAAATGTTTTAGCGTGCACTTCTTTTCTACAGGAAAAAAATAAAGGTCATTCTATTACACATAAAAATTCTATTACATATGTGAATGATATAAAATAGAATGTAAAAATAAGAGAATTGTTGTACCTCGGGGATGGTGTTTGGTTTAAACAGCCTTTCCCAGGACTATAACCAAATCTGTAGTTTTTCCAAGGCACGGACAAACAATTTCCACATGATATAAACAGAGAAATTACCACAGATTTTGGATTTCAGTAGATATACCAAGAATCTTGACATGCTCTGAAAATTGATTATTTCATCAACGCATTGAGTTCTGTCAGAGCAGTCTATATTTTGATCATTTTCCCAGTCATAGTTGCAGTCCAAAAAATGGAAAATCAATCTACTTTTCAAGGAAGGAAAACTTCCAGTTTGACCAAAATATAGATAAATAAAGCCCATTCTCAGTACATGTAAACTGATGCCACTGATCCAAATGAAACATAGGTTAGGATTACCTCAAGTAATTTCAGACACATGCATCTTAGTCACTTAATGATTTTTACAGCCTATGTGAGAAATAGAAATCTACAAAGAGCAGTTTCTTTAGGTACTTCGGGTACTTTTACCTACTTTACATACATATCATAGGATAAGATCAATTGCATCCAATAAGCGCATATTTTTTTTTTCCATTGACTGTAAAGGGAGCATATGGCAACAGATCATATAAGATTATCTACTTTACATATACCTATATTTCACAAAAGAAACCACCAAAACATTCATGTGTTAGCCCCAAAAGGAAAGTCAACTTGTATTATTTCTAGACAGTTTCATCAAGAATTCATTTTACATTTACTTTACAGAATGTTATCCAAAAGTGATTTGCTTAAGAGAAATAAATCATATTTATAAACATGGCTGACTTGGACTTCTGCTATGATTAACCCTATTGATGCAGGGATTGAAAGTGCCTTAAAGCTTGGTGCACCTACAAGTACAGTAATGACCTCAGCTGTAGTATTTGTAAGCTTCAGTAATCAATACAAGTTGGTATCACACAAACTGAGGTAATTATCTCACTTATGTTTTTCAGCTTCTAAGTAACTATCTGATTTCAAACGTAGCTGATTCCCAAACAGGGATTATCTAAATCTGACAGATAGGAAAATCAAACAGGAAAACATGGCTGATTTGGAGAATGTGAGTAAAGAAGCTTAGCCACACAATTTAGCCACACAAAGTGAATATATGCTATATACTAAGATTTTATAAACTAGAATCAACTAAAAAGTCTAAGGTTTTAATCACAACATCACTAATGAGACATAAACGTTGATATGATCACAGCATTCAAAATAAACAGAGGTGCACCACAGGATGCATTTTCATTACAAATGGGGAAGTATCAGTACTATTAGACAAGCTAATGAGTATAGTGCATATAAAATACTTCATAGAGCTCTGGTCCAGGAAGCAGAGGACTGGTATGACTGAGAAAGGCAAGAACCTGTATAATAAGGAGGGTATGCTAGAGAATCTTGATTAGTTTAACAAGTTCAACGCTGCCTAAGCTATCTTAACTTCTTAACTAAGAGACAGTGTTGGCATAAAATCTATAAATCCATCTAGGCTGAAAATTTAAGGAAGGCTTATTAACCACCTGTATTTTTGAACAAGACGTTCCATGGAAGTAGCTGTTGGGAGCTAGCAATGTCACCTAATTTAAATCGAAGCTAGGGAAGTTTATGGAAAAGAATCTACGAGGCAGCTGCTTGAAGTAGCAGGGGACTTGATCTAATGACCCTGCTAACCTATGTTCCTCTTACTTATCTTTTGAAAAAATCAGACTTTTCCTTACTTCCATGTATTATTAGGTATTCTGTGTTTCAAAAAGTTCAATAAAGAACAACTACCTTGTTCTGTGCAAAGCAGTCTTTTATTTTGAGGCATAAAATTCCACAGACTTCAGACCCAAACTGAGACAGCACAGTTAATAAAAGATATTGCATATCTAACACTGTTTTCATAACTGCATCTAAAAGTCAGTCTGCTTTCACCGCTCTCATTTTTATGTTATATTTTTTTGTTTGACTTCATCTTTGACAAGTGTTTTAGTCCAAAAACTAGAATTTACTTTTTTATTTTTTATTTCTGAGTTATCAATGTTTTCCTTTCTCACACAAAACCAACAGGAGATGTAGGGATTCTCTTATCTTTCAGGAACACGAGCATGTCCTGACTTCCCAGCATGACCATATTTCTTGTTCTTATGTCCTTTTCTTCTGTTCAATGGGATGCTAGTTTTATATGAATATTATTCCTTCATTTTAACAGGAATTATTTTCCTAGGCGATTGGAACAATCTACCTCAAACTCAAAAATCTACCTTTAACTCAAAAAAGATATGTAGATTCACAAGCTTTAGATATAACATAACTCAGGTTTGTTGCTAAAGTGTCAAAGCCAGAGCAAATGCAATTTGAAGTAGCCACATCTAAAGGAAAATGCAATTCCTTAATCTCATATCAGCCATATGCTATGCTATTAATAATTTGATCTTTCTATTCTTTCTTTTTTTTTTCCTTTTCAGGAGGAAAGAGCAAATTTCTAAGAGGCAGCTTACCAACAAATTTACCTGAGGTATTTGCAGTCATTTTCCTGCATAGCATGCTGCCTGGAAGTCTAGCAATAAAACAAAAGTTTAAACTAATAAGGACAAACTGATATGCACAATAATCCTCATTCAATGATAAAGCTTTTTTTGGTTCTTTTTTTTTCTACTGTACAGGACAGTGCAGTTTGGTCCACTCAGTTTTTTTTTGAGCTCTGGTTCCAGCTGGTGCCATAGATGCACAGTTTGGGCTTGGACAAATCACTGTCCTTCCACTTTCCTCTTTACTCACATTAAAAATATGGGCTCCATTGAATGCCCTAAATTAATGAAGAAAACAACTGAGACACAGGCCCAGGGAGTGATGAGGTTTGTAGCTAACCAAAGTCAAACAGTAAATATAAAACAGCTTGTTCTCTTCCTACCCTTAGTCTCTGTCAGGGAATTACAGTAGTTCTACAGCTGACACCTGAAAGTCCTGGAAGCTCAGAGGATTTTTTTTTTCCTTTTTGGCAAGGGTAAAGTATATCATTTGCACTGTTTTATAGACAATTCCTTAAACTGTGTTCCTTAAATTAAATGCCTAGCATATACTGCTGTTCTTTTATCTAAATAACATATGTTCTGAAGATGTTCACCTACTTTAGAGAAATAGGTCCAAATTTTTTGGAAATAATGTTTTAAAATTAGTTTTCTATAATTAAACTATACAAAACATAATCCAGAGGAATGGTGATACGTATTGTAACATCAAAGATTTGCAGATCTTTTCCATTGACCTTCTGTTTAATTACTTTGTCCTTTGGTAATAAAGTTAGCAGGAACTTTTTATTGCAGGATATTTGTACAAGATTAAAAAGATCCCTAGGAACTTACAAACTGCCAAGAGTAAATTAATATTCTCTTCCGCTTGCTATAACTAGAATCATGGCAACTGAGTCAGATTTTAGCCTGTAACATTTTGACTTTCAGTAATAGCCTTTAAATGGAATTAGTATGCTTCGGAATGCTTCGGGAGATCTTACTTCTGAACTTTAATGAAACTCAGAAAAATGTAGGTGACATGGACATTATACACATTACATATGTTTGTATATTTGCATGTCTGGCTTTCTTTCACCTTTTATACATACAAACAACACTCCCCCACCACTTACACCCCCCACACTATGCATATGCAAAAGGTATATTAGTAATGAGAAAAGATAGAATGTTAAGAACTGAAATTAAGAAGGATTTTAATTTAATTTCTTTGCTGTATCTTTAACACTGGATATTAAAATCCAGGACTAAGTCTACCTCAGTTGCAAACAGTAATGCAGTAATGCAGGCTGTCAGCTAGTACTGCCTTACTTTCTTGGGATCTAAAATTTTTAGGTGTTTCTGTCATACACTTTTCTCCCCTAAAACTTTGCAGTGATACAGTTACAGATGGAACACCTGCTAGGTCATGTGTGAATAGCTGTAGTGAGGAATGGGAATGATCCATCTGGCAGCAACCACTGAGACTTATCTTTAGTATAGTACCCTCCAGGCCAGAGAACTTCTCAGTAGGAAATGAGAGAGCCTGGGCTGCTGGCACTGCTAAGGGGAGAGGTTTGGTGTGCATGTTGCAGGACCTTGCCCTTGTCACCAACCTGGGGACAGTCTAAGCGAACACATCTTGGACACCTCTCACTGAGCAGCTTCGATTCCTAAGGCCAAACAAAGCCATCCTAAGAAAGAGCTACCAGTTTAGGGACCGAGTTACTCAGGGGAAGTGAGGTTATTTGGTTCTCAGGTGAAGACTACGGTTTCTTACTCTCTACTCATCAGTTTCCAGGACTCACTAAATATGATGAGAGAACACGGGGTCCAGGGGTGGAAGAGTGGGTTCAGCTCTCAAAATTGAGAACATCCAGAGTTTGTCTTCACAACCTTATTTTGGCTGCCCTTGTCATAGTCTCCAAAGATAAGACTGCTTGTTCTTTGTTCTGCAGCATTCCTGTTTCACTTGCTGAACAAGATACTGGAGAGCAAAAGCATTTTGTTTTGTAACTCCTTGGATTAGGACCTTGGAAATATGGATTCTGTTTGTGGTTTTCTGTGGCAGTGGGCATGACTATATCACAATGCACAAATGAGGGGGCTGTAGATGGTTTTTTCTGTTAATTCTGACATTTCTGCACTTCTTAACATATAACTTGGAAGCTGTAGCATCCTTTAAACATAGTTTAAGTATATAGTATATAATATAGCCCATAGTTTAAAGGAGATATATTGGGTGGGGTTTTTTCTTGGCTTTATTTTTTATATCCAGTTTTCTATCCCTAATTCATGAGATTTAAATTTTCCATCTAGCTAATGGCAGGTGAGTAAGTGTGAAAAATTGTTTAATAATCTTGTGGTATCTATTTGAATCATGTAAAATTATATTGATTGTAAATTTTATTAATTTCAAGGATTGCTGCAGTAAATTGCCAATCCCTTCAAATCCACATAGGTACACACACAAGGGCATTTACACAAACATACTTGATGTTTATGCCAAGAAACACCACGGAACATTTATTATAGATTGGCAGTTTTTGCTATATGTAGGAAAGTCTCACAAAAATAAAAAGTGAAAGCTACTTTATTGTACAGTCCACAGGAGAATTTTGGCTGCATTCAACAGAAAGGAAAAACCTTTCCTTGTGGTCCTACTCCCTATGATCATAACGAACTGCTAGATTATGCCCTATGTGAATGAGCCATTCATTGTTTGAAAATCCTTCCTACCTGACCACTACCATATCCGTTCAGTAAGCAGACTTTGTTTTGAGCAAAGGTTGTCAGTTAATCTTACCACTCATAGCTTTGCAAAGCGGAGATTGTTACTTAACTGCAATAAACTGATCGTGATAAAATCATGAAAGAAGACAGCAGAAACCATTCAAATAGAAGTGGTGACTAACTACTAGACCTTGCTCTTAATCTAAGACATTATGATAAGCAATATCAAATTCTAAGAAATACCAGTAATATTAAATACTACACAAGCTCGGGAAATACAGCTCATATTGAAAATATTGCTGTTTTCATTAAATGAGACACATAGACAGCTAATTATTTGTAAAAAGACCTGCCATGAGCTGACATTGCATTAGAAGTAGTGCAAAGATGTATGATGAGATTTGCTCAAGATATTGGAGGTTAATACTCTTCATAAATGTTAAAAAATAGTTAAGAGGTTGCTCATATTATTGCTTAGTTTTTAAAAGCACAGGAAGACAGAAGGCCAGTATTGCAGTTAACGCATCAGTGTGTAACTTGGGAGACTGGAACTGAACTTTAGTATTAGTTACTGTCTCTGTATTGGATTCTTCATCTGAAACAGCATGGCTGACAGTGCTGCCTTTCTCCAACCCTTTTCTTCATATAACCACTTTAACCGTAAGCTCTCAAGAACAGAAATAGTTTCTTGCTGTGCGTGTGAAAATCATATGGTTTGTAATAAAGCTCTGATCTTGACTGGTTCCATTGACACTAGGATGTCACAAGAAACATAATAGTCTTGCTATTATTTGTCTGAGTTTAGTATTTACAGTGTTAACAGTGGTTGTATATACTGCATAATTGCCTGGAACATCCTGGTGCTTTCTTGGAGGTCTTTCTACAGGTCTTGGTAGGAACTTTCTCCATTTGACAGGTCTCTCAGACTAATGACCCAGGATTTAGGCTGCAACGAGAGGATGTTTAGGCATTGCCTAAACTACTTTGGGTACCAGGGCAGTATAACCATGTAACAATTTTGCTCAGGTTAATTTTCACTCTTTTGTGTGTCTGTCTTGCTTCTGGTACTTGAATTAGCTTCTCTCTATTTGATGCAGAGCCTGAGTACTCAGATTTTCTTCTGAACGGAATCCCTGAAAAGTCAGAGTTTGTTGCAAGAAGTACTTCAGAGATGAGATGGGAATAGAAACAAGAGAACACTCATAAGGATTCACAGTTCAGAAGTGATTCCACAAGGACAATCGAAGCAAACTCTTATTATCTGAAAATAGCTCGAGGGATGTTAAAATATTAGAAATAAGATGATTTGACCTTAGTGAAGTGAAAGTCTTATACGCAATTTTAAGGAACAAGAACTTTTCAAGAAATGTGGTCTGACTGAAGGCCTATACTCTCCTGTGAATTGGTACCACATTAGTCTGTGGAATGCAGCACATTTCAGCTGAGATAATAGCACTTACATTTTCAGAATGTTTCTCACATAGGGTCTGAACCAAAGGTCCTTCAAAGTCAATGACATTTTCTCTTTTCAAAAGTATGCATTATTTAATCAGTAGAACTGAAATCATAGGCAGACCTAAGTGAAACAGTAGATGCAGACTGACATTAAATCTACAGTTCCTACCTTTGGTAGAACTCAAAGCCCTTAATTCTAACTTCATACGACTCCTTCCTGAATAATAACACTTCCAAGCAATTTATTTGCGGAGTTTAAGATTGGAATCTCTTGATCTGAAATGTAAGGTTCTATTGCATGATCTTATAATTCAGAATTGTTGCATCTTTGTCACAGGAAATTGCAGTCTATTAAATTATCCAAGT
Source organism: Burhinus oedicnemus (assembly GCA_008921705.1). NCBI lineage: Eukaryota > Metazoa > Chordata > Aves > Charadriiformes > Burhinidae > Burhinus > Burhinus oedicnemus. Next base: position 5,689,917 of record VFFE01008050.1, read on the forward strand.
CACTAGAGGGAGATACATGCTGTACATGGGCCAAGGGCATGTTTGCAAGAAAAAAAACAAGTAAAAAGAGGTCTATACCTACCCAAAGAACCCTTCCCTGCCCATCTAACCAGGTCGTGGCTGCAGCTGGTATGGTGTGGGTCACAGATAGAGTGTCTATATTCGTTACTTGGTGTACTTCAGAGGTTCCTTCGGTGGACAGATTTGTTGTACATCTACGCTTGAGGAACCACAAGGTACACTCTCAGGTGCATCACTGGTGTGCTCAAAACAGGTTCCTTTCTCATAGGACCAAAGTTGAAGTTGCACCGTGCAGAGAAATTAATACAACAGCAGGATTGTTCAAGTGGATATTCAGGTAGTAGAAAAGAAGTTTCTGTCCCTCTTTCTACTTCAATAAGATGTTCTTCTTAAGGATAACAGCGCACATTTATTTCCTTATTTTGAGTTTTCTAACTATGCCTTTTTCCCTAATTAGCTAAACTGTATGTATGAAGTAGAAGAAGTCCAGAGGGGAACTACCAATTGGAATCATTAAAGTTATTTTAGAAGCTTTTCCTCAAAAAAAAAAAAAAAAAGAGAAAACACTAACTTTGGTTCAAAGCATAGACAATGTATTTAAGGGCTAAGGAATTATTTATAGTAGCTGCAGAAGACTGGATTGAAAGAAATGTAAAAATTCAATATTTGTAAAAAAATAAAACTTCAAAGGAAATGTGAAAGCTATGTAACAAGGACTCTGCTTTTGCAGCATTCACAATGCAAGTAGCAAGAACTTTTCTATACAGGAACCTGGGATTTTAAATAAAAACCTGACTAAAGCTACTAGTAAAAACCTAACCGAAGCTACTAGTGAAAATAACTGTTTTTCAGAAATTGTTTTCTCTCAAAAGAATGACTGCTTATGAGGAAAGTAAAGGATATTTTAAAGTGAGGGAAGGTTTTGATTTTAATAATTAGATTTCTCTTTTTCCAAATTTCATAAGCAAGCCCACAGGCATTTTTGTGACTTCCATTGATCACGACTTTCATGTTGTGCAAAACAAATCATGCCCATCTTCTTCCATATCTTGTGTAGCTCTAGGTATTAGCAGCTACAAAAAATGTTATTTGTTCCTCATTATCACATGTAAGACTCCCTATGGAGTATATTGAAGCTCTTGGAAGTAGCAGCAAAAAAATCCTTGTGGCAGGAACATATAAGCAAGACTTCATACCCTGGCAATGATTCACTATGTTATGACATTTCACGGTGAGGCAGGAAGAGTGTGAAGTCTCACTGTCATTACACTGACCTGAATACTTACTTGCTTTGTAATTAATTGCAGGAAATGAACTTGCATACATGCTCTGTTTCTATATTATCTTACTTCTAACTATTGGATAACGGACACTGTCTTAAGAGAACAAACATAAATTTGTTGCAGAAGTTTCATTTTCTTCAGTAATTTTTGTAGTCTTTATTTAGCACTTCATGTTTCAGTAAGAGCAGAGCTCCAGAAAAGCAGAGGAGTGAATGCAGATGGAGCCATGATAATCCTTTCTCCCAATTTTGATACCTAGTGAAGGAGCAGTGAAAGCAAAACCTTTGCTCTGCTTGTCTTGTTGAGGGTGGACTGTAGCCGAAATAGCTGTCAAGCCCTCAGCCTTTAAAAGCCCTGAATTACTAAGTTTTAAAGACAAGCAGTATTGGGTGCTAGTCAATGGGCAGTGTCCAGGTTAGACAAATCAGCCTTGTACTTGAAGATTTAGTAGCACTGTGTTATAACAGCTATTTGTAAGTATCGCTGCCTTGAAATGAAAATAATCTTAAAATAGAGCAATCTAACAAAACACAAAACCATCCATGCAATTAGGCATGAAACAGCTGAGATGGATGGTTTGAACAGTTACATCAAAGCCTATGAAATCTAACTTCTGAAGGACAGCTGAAGGAGAATATTAATCACAGCAGTCAGAACCGTAGCAGCCACAATGATCTCCAAGCGATGGAAAACCATGCTCATTAAAACTTCTGGCTGCATCTGGCCGCTGGCAGTACAACAATATAATCATTGCACATAAAGGCTAAAGGAAGAGCTGAGTGTGACACCACCAACAAAAGAACGTTACAAGAGACATATCTCCTCATGCAGGAGTCTGAGAGGCCCTTCCACTTTCTTCTTTAGATATTTCTACAGAGGATATCTGAAGGAAAGATTCTCATCCAGCAGAACTAAAGCTTAAAACCAGAGTTATTGTTTAATCCAGAATCCAGTGAGTAATTCTTACATCACTTGAAAACTTTCTTAGAATAAGAAATGCTGATGTTGATTCAGCTGAATTGTCAGCAGCTACTAAGAATATATTGATAAATGCATTGTTCTATATGTTCAGTTTTCAGTAATATTACTCCTTATTATGATATTCCTATTGTACTGCTCTCATGCCACAGTTTCTTCATACCATCGTAGCAATGCCATCTAAAATGGCAAATGGGTATCTTCAGACCATTGGGTAGGAAAACATTCATCAGGAGGATTTTCGTCCAACTATGTGGACTCTAATTCACTTTATATGGAGACAGTCCTGCCATATGTATCTAACATCTCAGGATATGTGCTTTACATTACAAGTAATGCTTATGTCAAGCATCCAAAACCACAAAAAGATTTTAATGAAGGGCAGTATCAGTTTGCTTCTAGCATAGTCCTAATTTGAGTATAACTTGAATTGTCTTGTGGGAATTCTGCTTGTTTGGATAAAATTTCAATTTGTTTTGCCTGCGTAAAGATATAGCTTAAAGAAAAACTGCTACATTACATAATATCAAACAGCTTAACCACTACATCTAATTATATTAAAGACTAAACTACTGGAAGCAATGAGAACACTTCAAATTCGATTATAAACATGAATGCAAATGGGTAGCAGCAAGTTTAACATAGACTGTGCTGTAAGTACCCTTGAAAAATCTATGTCCTTGCCATCCCTTCCAATACCAAGCTACATTTTGTAGGTCATACTGTAAACTGTACTTGGAAGAAACCTCCTTGGAGGAAATTATCAGAATTGCCTCTAGCAATTGTCTCTGCCTTTAGCAGCGGTGCTGCCATTTTTGAAAAGAAATACAAGTTCAGTCTGATTTTCTTTCCTTCCAAGCTCAGGAAAAAAACGTTGCCTCAGTTTCCTGCAATTCAGCTTGGAATGTTCAGCTCTTCACAAGAAGGATTAGAAAATTAGTCTTTACAAAATGAAATCTGAACCTTAAAGATTCAGCACTTCACATCTGAAGATTAAACAAAACTATCAAGTGGGCTGAATTTTTCAGCAGGCTAAGCATCGCACTTGCATGGTGGGAGATGCAGTCATCTTCAGTTTAGCAGCTGTAGTTCTGTGGACAGAAATACCTCCAGCTGTTAAGGAGAATGAAAGCCTGAAGGCTTGCAGTACCTGACAGACTTTTAGAAGAGGCTTAATCCAAAGAGAAGCATAACTCCAAGAAAAAAACTCAACAAATCTTTTCCTCTTTTCTTCTTTTTTTCTACAGTTCTCTTTTCTTAGAATTTATTCTGCAGAAAAAGTGGTTAAAGTGTGCTAACAAGTGATACATGTCGAGGAATAGCTGGAACTGGAGCTTGATACAGGACAATTTACTGTATGTTGACTTTCTGTGAGTGCCCTTCAAAGTCAGTGAGAGATGTAGTGAAAACATAACATACAGTATGCAAATATTCTGCAGTGGAATTTGGGGAGAGAAAGCAACAAACATAAATTAAAAGTTAAATATTTTTTCTTATGTTATTCTTTTATGACCATCCAGTCTATATTATTTTTCTAGAATTTTTTTACTAGCAGCATTTACTGTCATGAAGATATTATTAAAATCACTTTCAGGCTGCATTGGTTCTGGTTTTTTCTGTATATTCTTCACAGGCACTCCCAAGAGTTGTTCGTTGATCATTATGGTCTGTGCATACCCTGTGCATTTGCTTTGCTACACTTTTATTGCAACAGCCTTTCCTTGTTGTACAAGGTATTAGGTTTTCTTAGAAGAAGCTCCTGCCTTGCTTGTTTCCCTGAAGTTAGTCGCAAGATACTACCACACAGCATAAAGGGCATCTGGGGCTAGACTCAGGCTCAGCAGTGATGGGGGCTCCTGCTCCTCCAGGCTCTTGAGCCTGAGCACGGATTTGCGCCAAGGCAATGCACCACTAACCAAGCAGGAGTTCAAGTTCCACAGTGGGCCTGTGCTTAAAGCACGGTATAGACAACAACTGTTTAGATGACTGCATGTGTGTACTGCAATCTGTAAGACTTGTATGCTAGGCTGCGTGATTAAAAAGTTTGTATTTATCACTGTAATTTGCTCTCATTTTTAATATAAAGGATCAAATGAAGAAGTGTAACTATTCTGACAGTTATTTTGGCAGTGGAGAATTTGCTGTATCAAGTGATCTAAACACTTATTTAATTTGTCAGTCTCAATGACAGCAGTCATTGTCAGCTATTTCAGAGATAAACCCTGAGAATGTTGTGCGCAGGGAGAAGTATCTTTCTTGTACTGGAAAAGCAATTTTTTCAGAGGCTTAAGGATACACTCTGTATGGATGAATTTGGGGAGTGGGTATAACATTACAGTCGCTGTGATATCTGGATGTAACTGAGAACTAATGTCATAATTATTTAGTTTGGATATTGTTTTATTCCTTTAATAAGTTTATTGAAGTCTTTTCCCTTTGTTTTGTGGCAGTGAGTTTCACAGGCTAATTGTGTACATATGAATACATGGATGTGTGCGGTATTTATATGAAGTCTCATAACTATGCTACCTTTGCATTCCTTTGTTCCTATATTATAAAAGATAAGTATCACTGTTGAATTAACTTTGTAGGATTTAGTGACTGTGGGTTTTTTGCACTGTGTTTTGCTTTCTGCCAGGTTTTCTTCAATACTGGTCCCTTTGTTATCCAAACTACCAAATCGGGAATTCAACAAAATATTTAATGGCAAATAGTAATTCTGTATAGAATATCCTAAGAAACCAATTAAGTTCAAACCAGAGCTCTTTAGAAGCTGATATGACACTGTTTTCATGTAGTTTCATACTCCTAGCATGGTGTCCACACTTGGGGAACTGTTACTAACTACCATCCATTAGGTGAAAATTTTGTGAAATCTTAATCACCAATTATTGTTACTTCCACTTTGCAGAATATTACCAATCCACTTCAAAATTACCGCTTTTGCATTGTCTAGGTACACTGATCAAAAGGATACAATTGACTGAAAAATGAGAGCTACAAATGCTTTAGCGGAGCTTTCATGCAAAAATTATAAAAAATCAAGCTGTTCCCTTGATGAACCAAGAGAACAGAAGTTGTTCTTCAAGCATTAGACCTCTGTTCTCTAGATGTTCTTCTATACATAACCATGGATGTAGAAAAAAAGCTGTGATCATTTGTGGCCTTAGAGACATGAGGATTCTTGAAAGTGGTGGTTTTTTGCTAATCCCATGCTTAAACCTAAGAATTCAGCCAGTTTCCCCCCAGTTTCTGAGCCAATGTGTGGCAGATTGCCCAATACTTGTTAAAATGCTTGTAGAAGAAATGTTGATGGCTGTAAAGTTTTATTTCTCCACTTTGCTGTTGGTTTACAGTAGTGGAAGAGAGAACCTGCTCAGCCAACATGAACTGGCAGAACTGGCTCATCCATTATAGTGCTGCTCTTTCCCTAGACCTGTAACAACAGAGAGACTAGAGCTTACTTATTTAAGCATTCTATAAAATTTATTAGAAGTGGTGACGTAACCCTGCGTTATATGTCTGTCTTGGAGTTTCATAGTGGAAATACTACTGACACCCGCTTCCTTTTCAGAAACAATATATCTTCACATCATGGCTACACAAGACACAAAACAAATCAGCTCCCCAAGTGACAATTAAAACTTGTATGTCAGATTCAGTTTTTTCCTAATAGTTTTGCAGAGGTGATGCTGTATTAATTTCAGTGGTGTTCCTCCTTCTTCAGTTTGGAATATGGAGATGAGAATCTATTACCTGGGCTTCAAGAAAACAAGTAATCGCAAGTCACATGCAATGAAATACCATAAAAAATATTTTGTGTAAATACTACTGTGCTTAAGCAGACAGTATGTTTATGCTTATTTCTCTCCAAACACTTATGTTAGACTAAAAAATAATTCCGTACTACTTAAGTATTCATAGCAAGTTTTGACTAAACTATAGATTTACATGTTATTTTAGTTACTAAACTATCTCTGGTATTCCTTTAGCTATTACAGATACCACCAAAAATATAAAAGCAGAGTGTTTCCAAAACAGTGCAAAAACATGTTTCCATTAAGAACTATCCACCTGTATCTAGCATGAAATAAGTCTCAAAATAATTGATTAACCTATGTAATATAAAATGTGACTGAATCAAAATGAATAATTCTATAAGTGTGTGTGTCCAGAGAGAAGTAATTGCACAAATGCAATTGGACAAATCTCCTAAACCAAAGTACAGTCAATTTAGCAGCCTATCTTTACTTTGTTTTGCTGACTCTATTAACTATTGTATTTCAAAATAAAAGATAATAAGTTGTTATCCTAAAAATCTCTGAAATAAGTTTCTAAATCAGGACACTGTTTTCTCCCAGCAGGAATCCATTTGGTCTAATTGATCTATGAGTCAGTGAACTTTACATCAACACTGGAACTACAGAAAATTCATGACACAATGTATATGAATAGCAAGAAAGGATACAGAACTCTGTTCACAAATAAATTGGACAAGTAATAATGTAGTGTTGTTTCTCTTTTCTTGGCATTTGGCATTCCTGCTGAGTTTCCTGTTAAACTTTAATGGCTTATTAAGGAAACTTCAAAATAAAATAAAGTAATAAATAGCAGCTACTAAAATAAGGTGAACAAAAATGAAAGAAGTTTAAGTCACTTTTTATTTTTTTTCTAGATATTTGTGTCAAAGCAAAGGACTTAACATTTAGCTTCAGCATATATTATGAAAATAATTATACCAATTTATTTCTCCTAAAACTGAAAGCAGTATTTATGTTACAGGAGATGATTACTTCAACAAATTTGTTCTCAAAATATTTGTTTTATCTGAATTGACAGATTTATCCCTTCTTTCACAAAACAGATGCACAGAAATTGGCTTCAAAAAGATTTTGCATTTTACTTTTCATCATTTTCTTGTGCTTGTCACACTCATTATCGGAAATACTGCACAGTTGTACATACCTGATTCAAGACTTGGCCTTCCGGTTGCCTCAAAAACATTGAAGACTTCAATTCTTTTGTTAGGATACCCACATTAAAGGGTACATTTAACTCTGATTTAGAGATCTGGAGAATGTTCTTTGAACATTTAATTGAAGGCATCTTATTGCAATTTTTATTTAGAAAAGAAAGATGAAGAAATTAGCCATAAAGAACAAAACAGAAGGTAAGGGTCTGTTTTTCTCATTATAGAATGTTTTCACATATCACAGGTGAGTTCACAAAAGGGATCTTAATGTATCAACAAGACTTGCTTTTGTATTCATGCCAGAAATTATAAAAAAGCAGGAGTTAAGATCTGAATCTTAAATTTTACTCAATTTCCTCTTGTTTAAGATCAGCCTAGATTTAAGAGAAACGTGATTATTCAAAAGTCAAGGCATACTTAAACTTCTTGATGTTTTACTTTTGGGGGAGAGCTTTCTTTAATGGGATACTTTGTAATTTATGGTGTATTTCCTACTTTCAACAGTGATGATTTTCAAACAACATTTCAGGTAAGTTTGGGTTAGCTTAAATTTGTGAAAATGGCTTAATTATTGTGAATACAGAGGCTGCACCTATGTTATGCTGCTCCATCATCCTGGGAAATTCTCAGATGCTCTGAGAAAGGGTCTATGAACAACTGGTGATTAGTCATTGCATTCTTGTAGGTGTATGTCTAAGAAAGGTTCAGGGAAGGGCACTGAAGCAAAGCCAGAGGAAGAACACACAACTTATGTCTTTCATTCAGGTCTTTTGGGGAGGTCTGTGATTCCCAGATTTACTTCTTCCAACCCCCAGACAAGAAAAACTGTCTAGTGCCAAAGCTTTGAGGGGGGTTACATGGCCATGCAGTCATACGACCAGGATAGGCATGTGGGGAAATTACTGCCTTACAAGCACTTGCTAGGGAGCTGCAGAGACGGGTAGGATACCTGAGGGTGCCCAATGCAATGCACATTGGTCCAAGGCAGTTCAGTTTCCTCAGTTGCTCACAGGCTGGGCACAAGTGGAAAGTCCCAGCCTGGGGTGCTCCCAGTGGGCCAGTCCTCCCTGAAGGACTAACGCACCACACACCAGGGAGAATGTAACACATGCTTTGGGCTCGTTCTGCCTTACCATGGGATACATTGCACCAACCCAACCAACAACAACAGTAATGGCAATGACCAAACTAGCTATAGTGATATAGGCCTTCACTTCACTTGCGGCAGTCAATCTCAGAAGGAGAAGGGAGAAGACGTTTACTAATGCAAATCTTAGCACAAGCAAAGTTTGAATGTACTTTTCTAGCAGCATGCCCGATACGTGCCCGATCACATCCTCTCATGCTTTCTGGCAGATCTCTGTAAAAAGGGAACTAGGTTACATCAAAGATCTGTGGCCTACAGTAAGCCACCTTAGGAGACAACACAGCTGCTTTAAAGGATGGCTATTTGCCACTAGTTTATGCCGACACCAAGTACTGGCATATTTCGAGTGCAGGGACAGCACAGACTTTAGCTCCTACTTCTCTGACTATTCTGGAGCAGAAATATGGGGCATAGAGAGACCACTTGCTGTAACATGCTAAGCACTAATTTCTGAAGTGTATCTGACAGCATAAAAAAGGGTTTTCTTCATTTACTGTGCATCCACATGTTTCAAGTCACAGACCTTTTGTTTTGTGTTTGTAGGACCACACAAACCAGGGGTATTGCAAAGCCCATATTTCAGCCACCCTGACAGGCTGGAGGTAGTGGCAGAAACGCAAAATGTATCTCCTCATCACTTACAGGAGAGATCTCGATAAATAAAAAAATAAAATAGGCAAAATAGAGATGGTGCATCTCGGGAAAAAGCATTTCCATTCATAAATGGAAATTTACCTACTCTAGCTGAACCAAAATAATCAATACCATAGGTGCCTTGTTTCAGGGGCCTGCTGGGGCTGTGCATGAAATGAGCTGGTTAGCAGGCTACGCTGAAACTAAAATGAGTGAGTGTTAAATAATGCTCTAGTTCCTCTTGGCTTGTTTCAGTGACAAATTCAATTTTAAACAGTTAAATGATTACAAGCTTTGAAATTAAATTTCAGGATGAATAATTAAGCAGCACTCTCCAGTGTCTGTGAGAAATCACGTTCCCTGCTCTAGAAACACTTAGAGTAATAGATACAGGAGTAGATTGGTAACAGAGTTCTGATTAAATTTAGTCTGTGTAGAATGACTTCTCATATATTACAGCCAACAGTACGCTGAAGTCAGCTGCATGTTTTATGTAATTTATTTTAATATTAACAAATTATAAGAATAAAAATTCTCCAAAATACATTTATGTTGAAAGTCAAATGAACTTGGCTACTTCTATGGGATGTACCCAAAGGTATAATCATTTAAATCTGAAATGTATCTTTAACTGAGTATGTAAGTAGGCTGGGGCTTTTTCTTTGACTGCCAAGTGGAAAAACTCATGAGAAAGAATTGTTTATGTGTTTGATTTATAGACAAGTGTTGTTCCAGCTTGGGAGAACCTTTCTTTTCCTTCTGGCAAAACTCAAATAATTTACTTATGGAAGTTTAAATAAAAGCAGAAGAAAGGTGTAAATCAAGAGTTACCTCTCCATCTGTTCCCCTTTCACCTGCAATATCAGAAAGTCTGTTTCAAATTCCTCTTTGGTAGATTCAGAGCAGGCACTAGAATGTGGTATTTCTTGGACCATGACTCCTTGCTTTGTAGCGGGGTCTCCTCCTTTCCTACCATCAAATGTCCCTGTAGTGGTAAATATTCCCAGAGCCTGAGAGGCTTTTGATCTTGGAGGCAGGAGGCTTGTATTCTCGTCCATGTTCCAAAAAAATTCATTTGCTGGAACATGCTTTACCTTGTTCTAAAATGGAGAGTACTTATGTATAATAGAAAATTTACTGAGCACTGCAGACACTTTTGCAAATCATCTAAATAGATATTTATGTGATATCAGTGGAATTTTGGCATGTTTCTGGAAAAAGAATTTCAGGCAAAGAGTTTAAATGTTACCTTCCAAAGGAAACTGGGCAGCCAAAACAATAAGTTGAAAAATTATGATTTTAAAATGGCTAGTAATTGATGATTAATGCCAAGAATTATGTTTTCTTGTGTGTATAAATACTTTATTTCAGCTTTGGAAAATGGGTTTATCAAAACACAGTATTTGCAGAACATGGATTCTTGCATGATGTAGCCATGCAAGCTGCCAAAAAACTTTTCTCCTGTGACAAGAATTTTGCTTTTTATACATCAAAGTTACTTGTTTTATCCTTCCTTTAAATCACACAGATAACATTTCCAAAAATCATGGTGACCCACTACAATCCAACAAACATACAACCACCAAACATACATTAAGTCTTTTAAGAACCACATTACTATAACAGCAGTCCTACTACTGCATATAGTGAACTTTCAAAAGGAAGCAGCAGAGCCAACCTTCCAATGAGTGTTGCTAAGTTGAATAAATTTAAGTGAGAGCAGCCATAGATTTCCCTTAAAGGCTAATGATTACATGTTATGATAGTAATAATGCATATGTAAATTAGCAGCCAAGCCTATAATTCCTATTGCCAAGAAACAGCAAATCTAAGACCTCGTAAAAGGCCTGAGAGACCTCAGCATTCCAACCAGATTTCTTTAACGTAATTTCTGTAGAAGTGGTTCCCTTTGCTAAAGTAGTTTTAGTCTGTGCAGAATGTTAGACTGAAGGCCTCTCTTCCAACCTTACAAATCTATAGGCACCACAAAACACCCCAGAGTGTCAGGTAACAGATGTATGGGAAGGTGTCTGTGGCTGGAATTAGTCAGCATTATTTCTTAGAGTATGATCATAGAATCACAGAATCATAGAATCAAATCACCTAGCTTGGAAGAGATCTTTAAGATCATAAAGTCCAACCATAAACCTGACACTGCCAAAAACACCACTAAACCATGTCCCTCAGCACCACATCTACCCATCTTTTAAATACCTCCAGGGATGGCGATTCCACCACTTCCCTGGGCAGCCTGTTCCAATGCTTGATAACTGTTTCGGTGAAGAAATTTTTCCTAATATCTAATCTAAACCTCCCCTGGTGCAACTTGAGGCTGTTTCCTCTCATGCTATCATTTGTTACTTGGGAAAAGAGTCCGACACCCATGTCACTACAACCTCCTTTCTGGTAATTGTAGAGAGCGATGAGGTCTCCCCTCAGCCTCCTTTTCTCCGGACTAAACAACTCCAGTTCCCTCAGCCGCTCCTCATAAGACATGTTCTCCAGACCCCTCACCAGCTTTGTTGCCCTTCTCTGGACATGCTCCAGCACCTCAATCTCCCTCCTATACTGGGCACAGGGTGCCCAAAACTGCACACAGTACTCAAGCTGCGGCCTCACCAGTGCTGAGTACAGGGGCACAATCACTTCCCTACTCCTGCTGGCCACAACATTCTTGATACAGGCCAAGATGCCATTTGCCTTCTTGGCTACCTGGGTGCACTGCTGGCTCATGTTCAGCCGGCTGTCCACCAGACAGCTTTCCAGCCACTCCTCCCCAAGCCTGTAGCATTGCCTAGGGTTGCTGTGACCCAAGTGCAGGACCTGGCACTTGGCCTTGTTGAACTTCATACCATTGACCTCAGCCCAAATGATACTGTATGTTTGGTGGCACCAAGTCAACTCAACTTGTGAAGTCATTAAAATATATTCAGTACCTAACTCCTTCTCTGCATCAGTATGGAACTAATATGAGTAAAGAAAAACAAGTGACTGCTTGTCACACTGACTTTGCATGAGAACCGTATATGATGAGTGAAACACAATAGAATTAATAATCACAAGGGCATGAGTAGAGCATGTTTCTCATAATTTATACACTTATTGTTGTCGTGGTTTGGGCTGGATTGGCCCAATCAGGCAGAACGATAGATGCTCTCTCTCTGGGAGGCAGAAGACAGAGAAAAGAGAGACTTATGAGTTTAGAAGGAATTAAACTACTTTAATGAAATATTAATAATAAAATACAAAGAAAATAATGAAATATATACAAAACCGTATCAAGTTCCCAGGATGACAATCACGTCACCAGCAGGCACTGAGGAAGTCCCAGACTGGACTCAGTGATGGACGGGAACTGGATTCTGGGTCTGGGTTCAGGATTGGGATCAAAGGCAGACAAACAGACAGAGTCCTACTTGGATGCCGGCCATTGAAGAAAGAGGGCTGACCTTTTGATCCCTCAGCTTTTATACTGAGCATGAGGCAGATGGGATGGAATACCCTGTTGGTCAGTTTTGGGTCACCTGTCCTGTCTGCTCCTCCCCGCAGGTGTGACCCCTCTACGCTTTTCCGCTTCCCACCCTCCAATGGGGCAAGTAACAAAGTTGGCTGCCCTTGGTTGTTATAGCAATAGTATAAACAAGAGCCTCTCTGCATCCCATTCCTTGGCATCAACTATAAACATGGGTCTTACCACTCTGAGAGCGAACAGTTTCTGCACAACATGCTGTTAATTTCAGCAGTCAGAAGAGGTCTAGCTAAAAAGTAAAGTTACTGAACAAAATTGGTCCTGTTTTACCTCAAACCAGGACAATTGTCCTAAGTGTCTCCATGAAATGCAGCTGTCTTGCTGTAAAAACCAAAAAGCTTCTTTCCAACAAAACCACTTGGCCTTCCATACTGTTCGTCTTCCCTGGAAACCACATTACTCAATAAACTTTTTCAATGGACCAGGGTACTGACCTTTTTTCTGTCTTTATTTCTTTTTTTAACAAGTTCACACAGTCATGAGTTTCCAAATAATGTCAACCCAGCTGAAAATTAAAAGTGAATGTTCTTGACCCAGTGATTACTGAGTTCAGTGGCTTTTATTGGTTTTGGATTACACCCAGATCCAAGGAGCAGAAGGATCTCATTATGTGGTCCACACTTTCAGAAGCTCACCTCTCATTAAAAATTAAAACAGTAACCAAATTTTGAAAAGAGTTTAGCACCTTATCTACTGAGCTGTTTAATTAGCCTGACCAGAAGTGTCACAATGGGAGCTTCTGGGCACAGAACAGATTCGAAAACTGGCCTTTAAATTCTGATCATATGTCAGTATATTCCCCTGCACCTTTACTGTAATGAATACCTTATACCATCTCTGTGCTTCTCTAAAGCAGCACATTTGTTCTCACACTCGCTTGAAAATCTGCAAATACTGCTTCTCTCTTCAGTCACTGTAAAGAAACCAGGAGAGTACTTCATATTCTGGTATAATATTTTAGTATCTGAGATTCATAATCCAATCGCATTTTTCAAATTTCAGTGGTCCAGTGTTGTACTGTTCTTTATTTCCATGTAGAGTTTTTCAATGATATACAAATGACACTTTAAACTCTTCCAGTTATTATGCAGATAATACCATTATGTCTATTTTATTTTGTTGTTTCACTTGTACAAAATATTGACCTGCATGTATGTATAGAATGCATATGAGTACCAGGAACTAATTATTAATTTTGTTTAATTGGAAATTACAACTAGACTGCACTTCCTGGCATGAGAACACAGATCCGCTTCAGAAATAAACTGAATCATTTAGTTCAGGTAGGAAAGTAATCCAGGAATGAAACATTTTCAAAGGAAAGGAAAGTTTGCTTTCAGATGGACAGTCTGCTGGAGCTGCTTTTTGTGTAACGCATTAGATAGGATTTAAAAACTGAAAACATGTTAACTGATGTCAAAATGTTTAAAAGTCTTGAAAGTATGAAGCAGAATGTCATTTATGAAGAAAAGAGGCTCGTATCCTACTGCAAAATGCCAGTAATTCCCAATGAATCCAGACTTAGCCTCTGAAAGAGAACAGTGACAGAGGTGATACAGAATCATTATATCCAGGAAAACTTAAATGTAAAAGTGAACTCTATTACCTGCGTGCAGAACTGATAGTGAGCAGCAGTGTGAGTGGATAATCAGGGCAGAAACACTCAGGGCTACAAACAGTCGAATCTACGTCTTAAGACAAAATAGCTCACAGGGCTAGAAAGGTTAAAAGACTCTAGTTTCTACAGGTAAAAATGCATAAGAAAGTGATATGAAAAATACCGTGTTTAGCCATCTTTTGCTTACTAAATTGATGAGTCACACTTTTTCAACTCAGGCTTCAAAATAAGACCAGAATAAAATTAAAATGCACAAAAAGCAATCCACAGCTGAACTCCTTCTTGGCTCTGCCTTGACACCCTGGAAGGTTATGTTGTATCAATTAATGTATCAGTTTGTAAAAAAAATGCAAAAGGCTGTTTTTCTGTTAAGGCCTTGCAGACATAGACAGATGTTCATGCATCAAAAGTACTTTCACTGATGGTTTACATTTGCTGCCAAAGTTAAATTCCATTACAGTTAAATTTTTATTCATGGATTTTTTTTTTCCATTCATTATTATTTTCCTGTAGCATTTTTGCTTTAGTTTACATCAGCAGAAAACCCTGCATATTTTTCGCACATCTAATAAATCTAAAATCTGATATTGTTGGCATTAAGTGCATTTTCTGGCTTCATAAAAATAGCAACAATTTCTCTCTATTACAAAGGTATTCCATTTCTGTTTTGCATATAGAAAATATTTTTAAAAAATCAAGAATATTATCAAAACATAATTTTCTTAGCTTTCTATCACTATGGAAATAGCTTAATACAAAATCAAATATTTCAAGACTAACATAATATTTACATAAACCAAGCTTTTTCCAGAATGAATGCATTCATACTGAGAATTTTTGATAAATGTACTTCAGTATGGAACTTAATCATTTCAGTTGCAGATTTTAAAATCTTAAATTCAGCAAAGATATCAGGCTGAAATTTTTAATAGAAAATGCAAATCCTTATCTGAGAGGCTGCTTTGAAAAGCAACAACAGACTGAGTTTCAGGCTCCCATTCAACACAGTTCAACAGAAGCATGTGCTTAATCTCCGAAAATCACTATCCAGCTTGCTTTTGTCATGTAGTCTGTCTTGAGCATTAGAAGAGATAGGTGCTCATTGCTACCATGTGCTTCTGAAAGTATAATCAAACTCAGAATTATTTTATTTATTGATCAGCATTAATCTAGAACTGCTATTGTTCCAAGTTACAAGACTATTGTTTAAAGAGGGCAGGACTCCCTGTGCACACGGTGCAGCATCCCATGCTTCCACATATGCCAGGCCCAGGATTCTGCATGCAGTGAAGGCCACCTTTCCTGGAAAGTCTCAGGGGCAGAAGCATCCACAAGAGCAGAGGCGAAGGGCGTCATGTCTTCACAAAAAGTAGCTCATCAATATCTACAGAAGTCGATTCATTTGCTTAATTGTAATGCCTGGAATTCCTCTTGTGAGGAGCTGAGGAGTATCTGTACCTGTACACAGTATTCATTGCAGACTAAGAATGATTTCCAAGTTAGTAAAATTGATTGGCTAAGAGTACAACTAAGGCATGTAGTCCAGATGTTTAAGGTCTGAAAAGCTGGTTGATTCCCTCCGCAAAAGCAGTAGCTATTATCTCTTAGTCAAGTTGTTGCTTTAGTGCTTACTTGTGCAACATCTATTTCCTGGACTCTACGATAAACAAGGAACAGCAACTTAGAAATGTATAAACCACTTAGGTATTGCCACAAAACCAGCGAATATCTCAAACACATTAAAAAGACAGTCCTAATCTAGCCATGGTTAGTTTATCTAAGCCTCTGGCTCAGATATGCAGCTGCTCTGAGGACAATACTCCTTAGTTTCACAGATGGCGTGTATTCCCCAAACAATGACATTCTCCCAGGGAAATAGGTTACTCTTTTAACACAGAATTTATGTACAATCTCAAAAAGCAGAAAAGTCTTCCTTGTCAGCCCAAATTGTGACCTACCAATAAACATAGGAATATACAAAACAATCATAGAATAGAATCATAGAATAGTTTAGGTTGGAAGGGACATTTAAAGGTCATCTAGTCCAACCCCTCTGCAGTGACCAGGGATATCTTTGACTAGATCACATTGCTCAGAGCCACATCCAACCTGTCCTTGAATGTTTCCAGGGATGGGGCATCTACCACCTCTCTGGGCAACCTGCACCAGTGTTTCACCACCCTCAGCATAAAAAATTTCTTCCTTCTGTCTAGTCTAAATCTACCCTCTTTTAATGTAAAACCATTACCCCTTGTACTATTGCAACAGGCCCTGCTAAAAAATTTGTCCCCATCTTTCCTGTAGGTCCCCTTTAGGTACTAGAAGGCTACAATAATTTCTCTCTGGAGCCTTCTCTTCTCCAGACTGAACAACCCCAACTCTCTCAGCCTGTCCTCATCCCTCCAACCCTCTGATCCCTTTTGAGGCCCTCCTCTGAACCTGTCCCAACAAGTCCATGTCTTTCTTGTGCTGAAGACTCCAGAGCTGGACACAGGATTCCAAGTGGGGTCTCACGAGAGCGGAGTAGAGGGGAAAAAAATAACCCAGCAATTATGATTTATAGTCAAAATGAACATCCCTCAAATCAGATGGTCCCAGTGTGTCCTCTTCAACACTTCAGACAACTTTCCAGACTCTAAAACTTCTCATACAAAGCAAGATTTCCTAAAAACAGTAAGTTAAATGGAAGCAAACTGTCAAAGCATCAAACTCATAATTTGCAAACACATCGCCTCATACACCACAGTAAAAGCAACCCACACAAAATCATTGCCATTGTAGATCTTACACATGCATCCCACAATTGCATGTTTTTCTTCTTGCATTAAATACCCTTATAGAAACTCTCCAAATAAAATCAAACAATCCTTAAGTAAAAAAAATGAGCTCTCACAAACACAGGGACAGCAAACAAACTCCCCCACCCTCAAAAAAGTAATCAAGCCACCTCCAGTCTCTCAGTGCTGATCCTCAGGAGAAACCCACAGAATACAGAATTTTGTCTTCTTAAGACAGTCTTTCCAACTGAATTTCATTAGACTGTGAAAAACATTCTTCTATGCCCATTATGGTTTTCCCCAAACCTTTGTATGACTCATCTCGTACTGTTCCAAAGATGCTGTTCCCATCTTTGCTCCAGAGACTCTTTTAACCTGTCGTCTCTCCTTTTTCTAATTTTATAATGTATTTGCAACTATTGTCAGACTTTAATAAGCTTAATGTTTGCTTTGTCTATGTTAGGTCTTCTTGTGTGGCTAAAATCTTTTGATTGCTCTTTTTCCATTGAAAAATATTACCTTTGCCTTGTCTCCCTAATAGCTTCACTTCTGTTTCATATATCTAATAAGTAATTATTGTCCCTCACTATTTGCAACATAACTTCCTATGCTTTGGCATAATTTCCCTCTGTAGAGTGACTTCAGAGAGACTCTTCAGAAGCAGGACTTTAAAGCTTTGTTGTTGCATGCTCCAGAAGAGGTCACTCACAATATCTGTCTGTACCTTAATAGCATTTTCAGTTAATTCATTAATGACTGAACGTGATTAAATTTTTTTAGCACAGACCAATGATAATCTGATTCAATTTCTGACCTGCATTTCACCAAGTAAAGAAGCACTTTTTCTCCTGACTTGTTGGAGGAAGTCTACAGAAGTGAATTCTTTAAACAGTGCCATAATCCTGCAAATCTGAAAACAAGCTTGAATGGCTAGCAAAATTAATTAACAAACACATTAAATTTTGTACAGTTCAGGCAATCAGAAGTTTAATAAACTTGAGGAAATTCATTTGTGACATCAAATGTACTGTCCATGCCCAAAAAAACCCCTGATCTTAGAGTTTACCATTGACCATATGAACACTGTAATCACAGGCCAATGAATTTACTCCTGCACTTATTTTATTTGAGAAAAAGTAAGGAGAACTCACAAAGCCCTATACTTCCCATCCTCTGGGGAAGCCAGATTTATCTTCTATTTGGACACAAGATGGCAGAGCTTCCCAATGGAACTAGCACAACTCTTTGAATATTTTGGTTATGCCTCCTTTCTGATATTAAAGGTTTGTCATCCACCCCTGCAATGACTCATGGGAATGTGAGTGTCTTCTGGTGACTTACTGTGAAATCATATTTTTGCTGCCACATCTGAGCATCTAAGCTAAAGCAAATTGTATTATAAGCTAATTTCTCACCCGCTCACCCATTCTGACCTGATATCAAAGTTGCTTCCATCAACCCAACCAGCTGACAATTTAGATGGATAAAACACAGCAGGAAAAGAGGGATTTTTCTCGTGTCTAACATTATCTTTTTTTTTTTAAAAAAAAAATAGTTCAATCCACCTCCTAGATTTCTTAATAAAAGTCCCTATTTCATTTAATTGAATTATACAATACCATTTCTTTGGTTGCAACGATACGCATATTCTTTGAAGCAGCAAGAGATGGGATCCAGGTGATCAAGATTTTATTCCTAATGACCTGCTAAAAGGAGTGGCACCTTTTCTCAGTGAGCAGTTTGCTCTCTTAGAAACGCCACTATGTGAAACAGCTGGAGGCTTACTAATGTAGAACACTGTGAGAATGAAATATCAGCCAAAGTATTGTGACAAAAGAGGTTGAATGATTCTCTCTACAAAAATCACATGATGACAGTAAGTTTACTTTAAGATTAGCAAATTTGCTCAATTCTCTTAAACTTTTAATACTCATTATTTCAAAAGTATCATATTCTAACTTGATACATTTTAATATTAATTCTTTTGGTTCTGGAAGATACTTTCCAAAAAGCCTAAGATATCCCTGATTATTTTTCAAACTTAGCTTGAGACATCATCAGGGTAAAGAGTTACAGATCACATGTCATTGCAGATTCTTTTCAGGCAGAGCATGCAAAACTGATTACCAGAAGGAAAAGTATATTGCATAGGCAAATTTCCAAGATCATGTTCATTAAATTCATCACTGAGACAATTTTTTACTCAGAGTTGAATGAGATAAAAATAAAAATTTTAATTAAAATTTATAAGATATTTCAACCTAAAAAAAAATAATGATGCTGTAAGAGAAAAATCTATTAACGGATACAAGAATGATACGGAAGACAGTATTATTTCTTGATTCTTAAATTGGAATTCTCTGCATGAAAACAGCAATATGTACAGACTATTTTTACCATAAACATTGTAAGGAACTAATTACATAGAAAACCAAAAAAAGAAAATAACATACATATAAACCATACATACATTTTTAATACTAATCAATGGAAACACTTCACCACTCTTAAGAAGTTAGAAGATGACTCACTCATCAATATTTATCTGATATTAGACCAGATGAAAAATGTCATTCACTATGACAAAGCAATTTAGACAAAAGGATGAACATTTTTATTCCCTTTACCAACCTGCATTTTCTTGTTTCTTACATTTAAGTTAACTTGTTGTTGTAGCTACCAAAGTTTAAAAAAGTATCTGTCTTTGTTTTACCCTGGTCCATGAGAGCAGAGTACCAATAGATAATGACAACATGAATGTGAGAAACCATTGTGTAATTCAGACAATTATTTTTTTGTGACCTTGGTACTGAGACTGGGAAATCGGGATGCTAATTCAGTCCCTCCTAGAATCCTTTCAACAAGGTAGCATTAGCTACTCTAATCTCTTCCTTGTTGACTCCAACAAGGATTTCATCATAGTAAGAAACAGTTGGCTGTTTCTGACTGTGAATTTCCTTCTAAAAAGTTCAATAACTAGGTTCAATTCAGCAGTGCAAATGGCTGATTTACATGTATTTCATTATTTCCTAAACTTCTGCTAGCCTCAGGTTGTCTTTCTTTTTTCTTTTTCCTCTTCTCTTTCTTCTTTTTCTTCTTTTCTTTTTTTTTTTTTTTTTTTTTTTTTTTTTTTTTTTTTTTTTGGTGAGAAAAACATTTTAACCTAAATATTTTAATTACAACATTAAGCACAATTTGAGTTGACTCTGCAGAAAATGTTCCTCTGCAAAGCTTCAAACCTGTAGTTGTCTCATCTAGGAACAGGATTTTCTGGCACAAGGAAGAAAGTAGTTCTGTGGCTCTCCAGGAACAATTACATCCAGTCTAATATTAATAAAATTAAGACTATTACAGGATTAAATTAAGTAAGTGTTTTTTCAGTTTTCCTTGGCATGACTGCGTTTGACAGCAGACTTTTCATCACGATTTCTCTGACATACAGGTCTGTCCAGAAGCATACTCAAAGAATAAATACAGATGAAACAGCCTGGTCAGAGATTTTTCATACTTTATACAGACCAAGTTATAGTTGTTTTATAAGTTAATTCCCATCATATATCCAGTACATTCTATGGGAAATGAACTATTTATGCGATTTAAATTATTTTAGCTACAGTAAAAAAAAAAACAGTGACTCTGGAAAGCTCCATATCAACAAATACAAAAAACTAATATATAAAATTGACATATTAAAAGATGTCTAACTTATCGGTCAGAGTTTATACTAATCAGATTTTTTTCACTTGGAAGTTAAAAAAAAAATTGGTAATTGCATTATTTTAGAATCCTGGGCCTATAAAGGAAAAGGTTTGTTGAACAGAAAAGTACATTATTTTATCCTTGGGTTTAAGACACAAAAAAGAATCTAAAGTGAGTTTCCTTTCTCATAAAGCTCATTTCATGAGCTCCACAGTGCAGTCCATGTGACAGCAAACTTTAGAAGTGGAATGTGTGATCCTCCAGAAAGGCAGCCATGTTGAGGGTACAACTGGTGAACAGGATAGAAAATAGGTCTAAATCACAGACTACTTGTACAGAGGTTCATCTACTAAGACTTAAACTTCAAAATAACTTCAAAATAGCTGGATATACACTTCTTCACTGTCCAAGCAAAATAAATCTGAAAGCAGCACAAATGCTGATACCTGGACATGATATTTCTCTGAGAAATCTCCATACTCCTTAAATGGTATAGGGCATATACAATTTATATGCCACCTGGGATGCTAATATTTCTCAGAAAGTCTAAAACCTTGCCTCTCTGCTACTGAGATATTTCATTTCAATTAGCATTTGCTTTGTCTTTCTGATCCATATATTTTCCCTTTCAGTTATGCCGGGTTTTGAAATTGCATTAGATTGCCTAGCAGTTCCCAGAGAGGGTTTTCTGTCAGAACCCCAGGATAAATGAAAATGTGGCCCTTCTGTTAAAGTATCTTCATAAATGAAGGAGACAAGATAAATCTCATAGCACCAATAAATAAATAAATAAATAAATAAATAAGAAACCCGTCCTGTAAAAGATAATAAATAAATTCACTGTTATAGTAATAGAAGACTGCCTAGAGAAATTCTATTGCAGGAGTTCAACATAAAGGACATGAAGAATGAGCTTTTTATTAGAAGGTTTCTACAATACTTCTTGAATGAAAACATGAGTGGATCACAAAAACACTTTTTTTCTCTTCATTCATAGTATTAAAGAAGGGATGGCTTTTTTCCTCCAGTGTCTGAACCCTGAGGCAGTAACAAATATTTTGGATTGCTTCAGAAAAAATCAGGTTTGCAGTGGCCTTTATTAAGTATATCACAATCTCTTAGTCTAACTTCAGCCCCTCAATAATTCTGTACTTTGTATTCTTCATTGGTCTTTATTCTTCTAGACAACAAAGTCTCTGCCCTAGTATTACTGGAAATCTTCCGTGCTTGGGAGCTGGGTTGCACGTGCTGGGTGGGGTGCTCTCACAGTCTCTCGCAGTCTGCAGGGATCACTGTTTCTGTTACGTTCTGTAAGTCATCAAGACTGTATTATTTGTTCTCCAAATCAACATACAATGAAAATCACCCTCTTCAGATTGTATTGTTTCTAAATACAGTAGTAAAATTTCCACAATTATAATTCACTCAAGAATTTGATCTCCTACTCTTATGATGATATCACTTGCTTCCCCTCCAGAACATACATTTTGGGAGGAAACTTGCCTGGATAGCGCACAATGAATTTATTCACTTTGAGAGGCAAAGCTGCTTGTTATTTGGAGAAGTAGACACAATAAAAGGGGAGGAGTTTGGCCTACTCCTTTGGATGAAAAATACCACAACTGAATAGTTCATTTTCACAGATATGATGACCACAACTGCATTAAGAAAACTGCTCAGTGATGTTGCATACATTAAACTGCTATTAGCAGTGGCCTAAAACTAAGCCAAAACCAATCATGACAGAAGCTCTTTTGTTAGATCCCTTTGTTGATAGGATAGTTTGCACTGAACAGGCTATCATAATTTCAGGAATCAGTGTAAACACTTTTTCTCCAATCTGTCCATAAAAAATGCCATTTGCTTGCATAATTACTGGCCTCTAAATGAAGCTGTTTTATTCTAATACAGAAGTGAAATATAAAACATGGGCCACCAGGAGTATCTATGTGAGACTAAATATGAGTGGTAATTAGAGAGTGATTGCACAGCTGCTGAATAGGGCTCCTTGTTTCTTTGAAATGTAAATATAATGTAGAATGTTGATTACATTACAATTACAAAAAGAGGACAAGTGATAATCCTAGCATTTGGCTTTTAGTGTTTATTTGAAAGACTCCCATTTCCCACTAGAAATTGTAAGATGCTTCAGTGTGTGTAGGAACATATTCAAATGGGTGACAAACGACTCAAGCAGTGTAAGGATTTCTGTCACAGTTATAACTGTACACATGTGCACACACATACAAACACACACATGTATGTACACACACACATACATTTCTACATTCATTAGCAGTAGAGATGACAATAACAATAAAGCTGACAAGACATCCCGCGACATGATTAGAAAGGTTATGTTCGAAGAATTCTTTCCTCTCTAACAAGAGCATTTTTTTTTCAGATTTTCCCAGAGTCTAATAGCATTGAAACACATTCAAAGGCACTAGAGAAAACAGGTAGGAAATCAATTTGGTGGAGTAGATTCCTCTAAATGACATCTGGATCACTGCTTTTCATCACCTCCTCTTATCTCTAGCACTGAAACAACTCACATATCTGACTTACTAATGAAAAATAATCTGTAAAGACCAGTGCCTGTATATGACTCTAAGAAACATGACACAGATAGGGCTAAGACATATGCTGTTGCCTACCCTCAAAACATTAGCACGATACTCAAACAATTTGATTTGGGTGTCTTTTATTATATGCAGAGTTTCTAAAAGCAAGTTCACATGCTATTTATGAGTATATAGCAGTTATTTACATAGTAGAAAGGCAAGACTAAAATGATATAAAGCTAAGCATCAATTTCTTCAACACTCTGAAAAAGGCCCTTGAGGAATGCTTGCTGGTGACTGATGGCTGATGAGTCAGCAGGGAAGAGCTGGCTTCCATCACTCATTGGAATGGGCTGATCTTCAAAACCTGAGCTAACTCCAACTCTGCTTTTTTTTTTCCTCATGATTTTATACCTTTTCCTCACTCTGTTTTTTCCTGAGTTTCTGGCTTACTAATACTAGCTCAATAATCACGTCAGTCTTTGTTTTTTGTTTCCTTCTCTTACATGGCTTTAGCTTATGAATTCACTTGCAGCTCAAAAACATTTTCTTCTTCAGGAATGCTGACTCGAAGTCACCTAGCTGGGCTTCACCAAACTGGGCCTTTGTCATGGACAGGTAAAACTGTGGGTTGGCAGCTGCAAAAAGGAGCAGCAAACAGTACCCCTGTTTGTTCCGGTGCTGATGTGACATAACAGGTTCAAGGAATTCACACACCTGAAAATTATTAACACAAATACTGCACATTCACCTATGCACTTCTGTTATAGAGATAAGATTTTTGGAGGTTACTGGGTGGGTTCTTTTGTATATCTACTGTGCTTCAGTTGTAGACAAGACTGGAAAACTACCAACTGTGATAAACTATAATACAATCAACGTTTACATGCAGAAATGAAAATGTTACATAGCTCCTATGAAAACTGTTAGCTTGTTAGAAGATGGTGTTTAAAAATCTAATCTACTGTAATAGTGAACAAGGTAGATAGAAGGTTAACATGCAGTACAAAGCTTACATTTGTATTAGATGTATTGATTTCATGTATAAACAATGGGATACATGATGCATTTGTTTTTCCTTCTTGCACTGCAGTAAAGGTTAAATTGTAGTTACCAGGAAGACAGGAAAGGAAAGTATGCTGGTTCAATGAATCACTTAAAGGATAAAAATATATTCTTTAAAAAGTACATATGGTTTTCAGATGACAGAAATGTCCAAGACAGAGAATTAATAGTATAAGTGAGACAGTACCAGCTGCATCAGAGCCCTGTAGCAAGAAAGTAACATCTGGATTGACATAATTTATAAGGAAAAAATGGCATGAACATTTGATGGATTTTCTAGTGCTATAAAGAAGGACATAGAGCACTACTGAAATATATGTGCATTAATTTGCCCTGGAATATTGTCGGTATGAAGGGATTCTGAAATGTGGATTATTATAATTACAGAATATTTGTTTGACATGATGTACACTACACTTTGTGTCAGTTTTTCCATTGCTACTAAACTCAACTAGTTTCTGAAGAGTGGTTTCTGCATGTGGCTGCCATTGAAGGGCTTATTTCTTAGGGGTCACTTCTGCAGACATAATGTGCCCGAGCAGAATCAAGATGTGGTTTGGGATTCAAACATTTCATCTTCTTAAAGTGGAGATACACTACCGACAGAAATGGTACACTGCAGTAACTCAGAAGACATCTACAGGAGGCGGGTAGCTCTGCAGAACTCTATGGTACTATTGCACAAGGGGCTCCACGTGAACAGCATGTATGTTACAATAGCCAGATACAAAATCCAACATCCACAGGCAAAGGCTGGACATACTCTTGCATAAGCAGGTGCAGCATTTGAGAAAAAAAGAACAAGATTCTGAAGGATTTACATCCCCAGTGCCTGAGAGACCTAATGCAACTGTTGGATGTATGAAGAGGAAACAGCTGAGAAGCTAAGGGTACCTATGTTGCATTTCTGCAGCATGTGGCACTGTTGAAGCCATTGCTGGAAGACTGTTTTCTCTTAAGCTCTCAGCACTGCACAAAGGATATCAGAAAAGTAAAAGAGGTTTTCAAGAAAGATACAAGGATTATTTGAAGACTGGACAATTTTCTTACCAGTTCCATTCTGTTTTATCTACATGCAAAGGAGCAATAAGATGCAGCTGCTAGAAGTTAAAGTCAGGCAAATCCAAGTTAGACACAGAATCATAGAATCATAGAATGGTTTAGGTTGGAAGGGATCTTAAAGATCACCTAGTTCCAACCCCCTTGCCAAGGGCAAGGACACCTTCCACTAGACCAGATTGCTCAAAGCCCCATCCAGCCTGGCCTTGAACACTTCCAGGGATGGGGCCTCCACAGCTTCCCTGGGCAACCTGTTCCAGTGTCTCACCACCCTGACAGTAAAGAATTTCTTCCTAATATCTAATGTAAATCTACCCTCTTGCAGTTTAAAACCATTACCCCTTGTCCTATCACTACACTCCCTGATAAAGACTACTTCTCCAGGAACATGATCATTCATCTGATGTATGAAATCTTGAAATAGCATTTAGATTCACCCCACCTACTACTTCAATAACTGAAGTACCTAATTTAGGAGTTTTACAGTAAGTACAGAGGAATAATCATCTTCAAGGGACTATTGAAATTTTAGAAAGCCTGAATTACTGAAGGTTTTTCTTGATTTATTGTAAATTACTAAACTGGGAACCTTAGATGCCTAAAATTCAATGAGATAAATCAGAGTTCCACTCTCCCAAGTAACTTGCGCAACTAACTGAATGCAGTAAAGAGAAAATTAAATGAAAGGTGGAAATGAGGAAGCAAATGGGCATGAAGGTAAATCAGAGAAAGGGAGAGGAAATACAGTTTTAAAAAACAGACACCACCACCTCCTCAAAAAACTTGTTTCAGGGAAAATGATACTGGTGATTGCTCTTGAGAATCGGTGGACCCAGGAACCGAAAGCCATTCAATGGATACAATAATGGATATTTAGGTAAATAAGTAACCTGAAATGCATCATTTAATAAAAAGCAGTAGAGATGATTACTTTTCTGCAGATATATGAAAACCAATTTTTGCTATGTTTGCATTCAAGATAGCCTATAAGATGCAATTGAATTCAATGGGAGTGAGTGATAACGGAGTAAATGAATGCTCATTTTAAATAAGGCTGTCAAAATAAGGTCCTGAACAAGTTAAAAAAATCAGATGAATGACAGAACCCAGGAGCAGGTTCCATTGGGAGAAAAAAAAGACATGGTAAAGAAAATGAAATGCAAGCAAAGAATATGTAGTCTTGCAAAACTGTGGCTGATGCTAAACTTCAGCACAATAATAAAGTTGATGTTCTTTTTACTCCATAAAGGTAGAAGCAAAATGGAAGTAGTATCTATTTAGAGTGCATTCACAGGTGTTCTGCACATCAGTCTCTTTAGCACAGATTTGAAAGCCTAAAGCTAACAATTCCTCCAGCATTGACATTGTGTCACTGGAGAGGTGGTCTGTCAAAAGCAATGTGAAACAGTCAGTTTTCATTAACTACAGGAGAGAAAGGGAATTAAGTAGAGAAGCAAATCTAATGGACATGACAATAAATTAAGATATCAGAAATCTAAAAGAAAGATCAAGAAACACGCATACTACACTGCATAGTCAGAAGAAAAAAAGGCAGAAGGGAGATCAACTGCTTACAGTGCTAGAAGATAGACAAATTCTTCTGAGAGAAAGCATGTTGTAAATCCCCGGTATTTATCTAGCTGTGGAGGTGATGATGATGGTGGATAGCAATGATGAGTGACAGACTTGAGTATTTCATCAGCATTTCACCTCCAGTCTTAACGATGGGCTCATCTGACCTGAAAAGTTTCTGCACTACTAAGTATATACGTATTTGCACAACTGTGAGGAGGATGCCATGTATGTAACTTTGAATACAGAATTGGTAAAACTAGCTGGCATAAAATTAATATTTCTATAAGTGTAGTTACCTTAGTAGAATTAGCTAGGTAAGAACTAGATGCTACATACCATCTCCAAAAGGTTGCACTTGAGAGATTGGATTTAGCTGATACCATACTTCAGAGTGTATTATATCCATGTACACTACTGCAAAATATTCAACGGTAGCCTGAACCGCCTATGTAGCTGACACTTTCTTCCCATTTGTTCTCATAGCAGTAGCAGCTTTACAAGCCTGATTCTCCATCTTACATCAAATAAATAATTGGGCTTGCATAACCATGGAGGCAAATTTTGAAATGTCATGACAAATATACACAGTCTCATGCACAGTTCTTATGATGTGTCCACTTGTGATGCACAGCTGCAGATTCAGGCCTCTACAGTCATGGGAAAACGTTTGATCATACACTGCAGCTTCCTTGCTGACCTGCAAACAGCTGGGATGCAACTCTGAATTTGGGGAAATCAGCATACTCTGGGTCTGTGCTTGTCTTGGTTTCTCACATTGCCAGTCTGTTGCAGAGTGCCGGTAAATGCAATGCACTTCCTTAAGCATTGTAGGACTCACAATGAAATGTTATGTCATGCTCTACTAAATGCAAAAATATTGGCCTTTTTGAAAATCCACTCTAAAAAGTGTTCCCGGTTTTAGGATTTAGCTGATAACATAGATAAGAGTCTCACTCCTAGAAACAGTTCCCTGTGCTTTCTTCTTTTTCCTGGTGAAGTTGATGTCTCCTTTCCCCGACTCGTACTTAATGTTGATTTGTTCAGATCACTGCAAAACTGCCACTGCTATTGTATATCAACCACTTCCTCCATTTCCAATTTCTCTGTAGACAGAGGGTTTTCATATGCCAGCAAAATTTCAAACAAGATTGTCTCTCAACTGCAGCTTCAGAAAAATGCTGTGTCATGCAAAAACCTTAGAAAACTATATTCATAAGAATAAAGTTTTAGTTGTGGAAGGCAGCAAAGGAAAAATTACACTGTCTAAATATCAGAGTTTTAATATATGTATTCTGTCTGGGCACGTTCTCATTAGTCCATGAAAAAAAATACAATAAATATAAATATTTTAGTAAATATTAACTACTTCTGGCAAAGTTAAAGCAATAGTAATACCAAGGTGTCCTGTGTGAAGAGTGCTAAGTGCTTATTCAACAAAGGCTAGGTTTCCACAGAGCCAGTCCTGAATTAACTTCCCAGACAAGTACACTTGAAATCCTGGAAGAGGGTGTCCCAAAGTCTTAAAACCCTACAAGTGATTCAAAGTCAAAGAAGACCCTGCCTGGGTGAGCTTGAACTCGTACATGGGATCAGCGGTAGAAATTCCCATCTGCAAGGAAGCAAGGGCTAGTTTCTCTTCAACTCCCTGTAACCGAGCGTAAGAATGCTCCTACACATTAGCCCTGAAATTAAGGGAGAGCACTTCCATCAGTAAGCAGTTTTAACTGGAAGACAGCAACGAACACAAGAGGGGCAGCTTCTGAAGTTGCTGTTAACACTTCTCGGCTGTCATTGCTTTCCAGATGGCTTCCTCTCTGTGCTGAATACAAGTAAAAATTGAAGAAAGCACTGGGCTAAATCACCCAAGGTAGAATTAGCTACAAAACTTTAACTGATATGTTAGCTTATACATTCCTATATGAAAAATATACAAAAAAGTATATGCAAAAAATATAATTTTCTATATCAAATAAATATTATGATAGAGTCTATGAAGATCTCAACAATTAGGTAAAAAATGTCATTGCAACACATAAATTAAGGCTTTCCCTTTTGCATCTCCATGATCTGGTTAATTCCTTAAAATTAACAGTAAAACACAAAAGCCTTTGTTATAAAGTGCACCCAGTGAGAACACTGGCAAACTTCTGTCCGTCCGTCCTTCCTTCCTTCCTTCCTTCCTTCCTTCCTTCCTTCCTTCCTTCCTTCCCTCCCTCCCTTGCTTTCTCTTGCTTCCTCTCTCACTTCATTTCTATCTCTCTTTCTTTCTCTTTTTTCTTCTTTCTCTCTTTTTCTTTCCTCTTTTTCTTCCTTCTCCCTTTGCTTTCTTCCATCCTTCCTTGTGCAAATTTAAATCCCTTAAGTCTTCCATACTTCCAAGCGGCCTCAGTTTCAGCAAGCTGAGCACATGCTCCCAAACCGGTTCCCTGTAGGGTGAAGGAAGGAGCACACACAAGGGCTGGAGAACACATCATTATATACCAACCATCAAAATATATCAGATCACTTTTTTGTCTTCTAACCCAGAAAGGCCTAGTCAATGAGTAAAAAGTTTTATCAACATAACTGATACAAAGGCAAGTGGTATTTTATTGACACCGATAAAAGCCCTAATACGCACATGATTCTAACAGTGGCAGACATTTCACAAAATGTTCATTTGCTTTGTTGAGCTATTTTCACATCGACTCATTATAGCTATGGAGAAGAGGTTTTGCCCCCTCTAATTTTTACTATTAGAAAATTAGTGACATTGTTATGGTTTGAGGAGCCCACAACAATTTATTGTCGTTTAGACAATTATTGTATCACCCGAGGACCCCTCCCCACTCAGGAAGGGGAATTGGGGAAAAAAAAAGAAAACTTGGGGGTTGAAATATAAACAGATTTAATAGAATCAGACTAGATCATTAACATGAATGACACTAAAGAACCAATATTGATACCGATACTAATATAAAATATACAAGGATTATACTCAGCCAATTCTATCAGGAGGAAGCTGTGCACTCCCAGCAGTGGACAGCAAGTGTCGGACACTGCGAGCGCTGCAGCTTCGGGAGGAAGGGGAGGCCTCAGGGGTCCGGCACTGGGGTAAGAAGTTCTCTGGATCACCACCATCAAGGGAAAGAGAGCACTTCACAGCAAACTTTCTAATTTATATTGAATGTGAGATTCATGGTATGAAATAATGCTGTTGGCCAGCTTGGGTCAAGTGCCCAGGTCTCGCTCCTCCTCATCCCTGCACCTGGCGAGCTCGAAAAACACTGAGACCTTGAAACCCACACACCATAGCTGGCTATAAAGTAAATATTTTCACAAATTCAGACACCAGAGTCTTCTAAAAGTGCAGTTTTCCCAAGCATTAGAAGAGAAATCAGTCCTCTGTCACTCAAACCCGGATAGACACGAAGGTTTCAGGGAAAGCTGCGAGATTTTTATATGTGAGCAAGTTAAACACATTACGTTCTCACGGCACAACCTTTTTTTTTCAATACAGGTTTTCTATTGATTACAAGTACTGGGATGCTTCAGCATCATCCATTTTAATTTGTGTTCAGAAGCTCTCCCATGTGTAAATCAAGTATGGCTGTAACACAGTGTATTTTGGGATGGGGATGGAAATAACTGTAGTCGTAATTAACGGGGCTGACGCAGGAGCCAGGCAGGTGAGCGGGCATCTCTGCTGCTTTCCCTTGCCCATGATTTTAAGTCCCCTGTCTGTGCTGTTCACACCCATCCCAGGACTTTTATTTATACTGGAGTATCTCAGTGTTATTAAGGCAAGTAGGTAGTATAGATTTTCTGTTTAACAAATGTTATCACCTGTTAATATACTATTTTTTTGCTCATCTTCCGTGCATGAGTTACAGTGGTGGAGATGGAAAACTTTCATTTTTATCCATGGGTACTGCAGGCTCTTCCCCTGCTCCCTGCAGGCTCCTCTGGTGAGGCTCACAAGTCATGCTTTGGTGGCCAGGGCTGTCCATTTAAAACTGACAGAAAGCCCTAATTCGTCTTAATTTACAAACGGACCAAGGGCCATCTTGTATAGTATTGATTTCCATGTAGTCAAAATGGGCATTCTGTGTCTTTGAGACTTGATTCAGAAATTCAGGTGGAGACAGGAGTGAGGAGCAGGAGCTGCGCTGGTGCTGGCAGGAGAGAGGGACCATGTCCACAGCCCTGCCCTCCCTGAGCTCAGTTACTCACCTTCATTTACCAGCAGCCTGGTAAAAAAACCCTCCAGCTAGTTTGTGCTCACAGTTAAATAATTTGAAGTAGGTATGGTCTTAAAGATGGTTAAATAATAAGCAAGCCAGTAAAATCACAGTGTAAAATATGACATTATTTTGTAGAGTGCTGTAGCATATATTTCTGAGAATATGAATTCCGATTTGCAATGTATATACCCATACAGACAACACAGATAGGCATATTAATCAACATACACACAGAGTGCTTCCCAGTCACATACACCCACAAGATGGGGTGTATTAATTAATTTAAGACCTTGCTAAAATTATACCATGTTCAGCAGGTTAGAAAGAAAAAAATAGATGTTTGTATTTGTTTAATTGTTTGAGGTAGGGTGTCAGTTATTTTGCTGGTACAGATTTTCAGTGATAATAATTAACCTTCCAGGTAACTTTTCCTTTTATTGGTTTTAGAAGTTTATAATTTGAGGCTGGAAGATAAGTAATTTCATGCTTCAGGTATAACAATATATTGAGACTTCTTATCCTCTCCTCACACAGGGATATGTGCTGTTGTTATCAGACACGGTGCACCCAATACACACTCAGAGTCTACTCCTGCTAACTTATAAGGAGAACTTCCCTGATGTCACTAGGTTTTGACTTTAAAACCCATAATTTATTCATTCTTGCTGAAGATGACTGATAATGTTAGAATGGATGGCAAATGTCTCAAAAGAAATTAATTTTTTGTAAACTGCAGTATTAGTTTACCCATATTTACCATGTCTTTGATATGATACCAGAGACAATCCATATCAAATGCAAAGCCACAGCCCTTGCCTGCCTACTCACAACAATTTGCTTCTCCAAAATGATTAATAGCATTTTTGGTCCTGGAACAATAAACTTGAAAGTCAGACTAGATGTATTTTCCATTTATAGTAATTATAATAAAATATTTTTAAGGAGGAAAGGAAAACAGCCATTTCTACAGCAAGGAAATAAAATCACTCTTCTTTGAGTACATTTTCCCTTGGTCATTGATTTTGTCTGAATCATGTTTCTTCCAAAATTCAAATATAATTTTCCTTTCAAAGTGCCAAAAATAATATGCATAAGAATAAACAGGTGTCAACAATGTACAATCCACCTGTTAGCTGACATCTGTGGCATCACATCATTGTATCACTTGCTGTGAAAAGAGGCTATTTAGGCAACGTCATATTCCCTGATGTTAAAAGTGAGGAAGAAAGAGAAAAACAAAGCTCTTCATTTGTTCCTGTGATCATATATATGTGTGTGTGTGTGTGTAGTATGTATATAAATATATATAAATTGCTGCATGGATCGGAAAGTGCAAGGGATTCCTCCCCTTCCAAATTAAAAGAACATTTTATGAAACAAGGGTATGTGGAATAAAAGAATTGTAGTAAGCGTGGGGAGCCCGGTGCAATGCATTGGAACAAGTGTAGCTGGCAGATTGGTGGAAGCACAAACAAACAAACAGTTGGTTATGCTGACATTCTTTCTCTAATGTGACTATTTTGTCTGCCTGTTTATATTTGGCTGTGTAATGCTCAGATCACAGCAATGAGTGATCAGGAATATGTGTCCTCTGTAAGCATGAGCAAAAGTCTTAATTTCATGTTAATTTAGTCATGTATTTAGCACACTTGTTTGCACTACATTTCTAAAAAGGGCTCCAAAGCTACAATTGCAGTCTGCTAGCTCAGTACATGAAAAGCAAGTGCCTGCGTTTTTCCTGCTTTCATGACACATCCCAAGTGACATGCCAAGGTGATGGGGATGTTGTCGGTTTTGCCCTCACAATTATGTATGTAAAATACCAATCAAACTGCTAATATCTTGGGTCTGTTGTCATCAATCATAAACCTAGAATTCAAACTTACTGTCAGCAATAAGAAAGAGAATAGTCACTATCGTGATTGCAGAACTTGTTACCTCTGTGTGCTCCTGTATTCCACAGAAATTTGTTAGAAAGTCTTGATGTTATTGTTTCTTTCTCTCCTTCCTGCTTTTT
This sequence comes from Burhinus oedicnemus, assembly GCA_008921705.1. NCBI lineage: Eukaryota > Metazoa > Chordata > Aves > Charadriiformes > Burhinidae > Burhinus > Burhinus oedicnemus. The sequence goes on from VFFE01008050.1 coordinate 5,723,077, forward strand.
TTAGAACATCAGCAAGGGTTATGTGTCAAAAGAGTATCTTCTATGGAATAGTCTTTTATGAGATCACTCCTACATTAGAAAAAGGGATAGCTATACAACTGGTTCCATATACTGTGAATTTATCCTGATAAGGTGTATTTGGTTGACAGATTTTTGTACAAATTTCCCTGAGTAAAACAAGTAATTCTGGCTTTTGCAGAGTCTGATACAACTTACTTTGAAGAGCAGCAGGCTGTGATGGAAGATCTAATTCATCTCAGTCTCCAAACTGCCACAGATCTGGAGATAAACCAAAAGCAGCAGTGGGTATGAGCCTAAAGAGATGAATTACACTAGTCAAGGCACCATGGGCTCAGTACCCTCAATGCTTCTTCACGCAAAAAAAAGGGATTAAAAGTCGAGGAGCCAAGGAAGATTCTATTATACTGGATGCACTAAATCTTCACAGCCTTACTTTATCTGTAAGAAAGCTGTAAGACAAGATATCAATTGTTCTACCAGATCCTTTCCTTAGATATTTTTTGGAAAGCTGTCTTTGGACTGCCAGCTCAAAGGTTTTCTTCTCTTACTTTGACAGGTCTTAACCAATGCTTCTCATGGGCTTTTCTCTCAGAACCACTTTTAGTCATTTTTAAATTTAATCTTTGAAACTTCTCTGCTAGTTTTGGGGCTTATAGCTCAATTTTATTCCCATTTCCTACCTCCATTCAGGCTAGATGATTAAGTACTCATTTCCAACTTTAGGATATCCATTGAACCAAGGTTCTTCCCCTGAAATACAAACCTGTGGAGTTCAGGCCATACATTCCGCTCAGCAGAACACTGGATCTACCTCCTCACCTTTCTCTCCTAATACTATGGGCCTGACTCTGGCCATTTTCTTGGGATGACAATTCAGTTCTGCCTTCATTACTGAGCAGTCTTGATCTGCTTCTGGAGAGTGTTTTGTAAGGTTAAGTCAGAAGGCCTTATAAAATCTTTGACCTAGCCAATGTGAGCTGTGGGCTTAGGCCTGGATCCAGACATGTTCCAAACCTTACTAACTTTAGCCGAAAGCTACAGGTGAAAAGTGTAGTAAAACTCCAAAGTGTTTTTCAGCCTCTTCTCTTATGATTGCAATTGGCAACTGCCCCAGTAAATAGTCAAAGCTATGCAAGACCGTAGTACAGATTTTCCAAGCCACTGAGATAATTTTGAGATATTTATGCTGTATAAAGTGAATTTGCAGAGCACTATGATGCATAGATTTAAAATTCAGAAAGATGCTGCAGTTTGAGTTCTGTGCAGTTGTGATCAAGATGCTGCATTAAATAAACCAGTGGCCTAATCGAGCCTGGGAGCTCTTGTAACGCTTTTTGCTCATTCAAGAAATCTAACATACAGAAAAATAACCCTCTCTTCACCTTTGTAGATCTTGTAAATGCATATTCACTATTCCCTTAAATCCATAGGTGGAAGAGAATTAATAGCTAGGATATCACTAAACTGATGCTGTACAGTATGGCAGGGTGAAGACGTTTTAGTGGTAAAATATAAAAGCTCCTTGTTAGTGTTAGAAAAAAGTTGTGATCCTTTACTGCTGTCACAGAAGTCATGAGCCTAGCTGTTTTACAAATATTTGTACTTTTTTTCTTCACAATCATGCTAACTAACACAAGTTATATCACTAGCTTTACTGAGTGTTCAACACCTTCTATGCTCCCAGTAATGATTGTGGTAAAAAGTCACGCTTCAGGGTGTAAATTAATCACCTGCATTTAGAGACTGAGAGAGAATCAATAAAAAACCTGTGGTACTGTCTACTTTAAGACATTTCTTTCTAAACATGCTTTAGGCCAGCAGGTTGAGGGAGGTGATTCTGCCCCTCTGCTCTCGTGAGACCCACCTGGAGTACTGCATCCAGCTCTGGAGCCTCCAACATAAGGATATGGACCCATTGGAGTGAGCCCAAAGGAGGGCCACAAAGATGATCAGAGGCCTCCTTTGAATACAGGCTGAGAGAGTTAGGGTTCTTCAGCCTGGAGAAAGAAGCTCTGGGGAGACCTTACAGCAGCCTTCTAGTACTTAAAGGGGGCCTACAGGAAAGACGGGGAGGGACTTTTGATCAGGGAGTGTAGTGATAGGACGAGGGGTAACGGTTTTAAACTGCAAGAGGGTAGATTTACATTAGATATTAGGAAGAAATTCTTTACTGTCAGGGTGGTGAGGCACTGGAACAGGTTGCCCAGGGAAGCTGTGGATGCCCCATCCCTGGAAGTGTTCAAGGCCAGGTTGGATGGGGCTTTGAGCAACCAGGTCTAGTGGGAGGTGTCCTTGCCCATGTCAGGGAGGTTGGAACTAGGTGGTCTTTAGGGTCCCTTCCAATTCTAACCATTCTATGATTCTGTGTCTAACCTGGATTTGCCTGACTTTAACTTCTAGCAGCTGCATCTTATTGCTCCTTTGCATACAGGTAAAACAGAATGGAACTCAAACCATTCTATGATTCTATGATTCAGCTCAATTTGGCTGGTTATAAAGCAAGTTTCCACTTAAAATTTGCAGCCTTTTTTTACCCCAGACCTTGCTGGGACCCTGAATGCATAGCTGGTGGGCGAAGGCGTGGGGCTGGCTGAGCCCAAGGCCAGCTCCCTTGCTGACGGGGGCTCATCGTAGCCCTTCAGTGCTGACCCTGATCCAGACCCACTGCCTGGGCTTTCTGGCTCAGCCTCAAAGCTGCCCCATCACTGTGTGCTGGCTGGGTGATCACTGGACTGTACCTGATCCTGGTCACTGTCTCCAGGCCTGATCCGACCCTGACGTGCTGCTCAGCATCCCCGCTCCTTCTTGCTGAGGTCAAGGCTCCTGCCAGCCGTATTACCTCCCCGGGCTCCCTCCTGGCTTACCTGAAGGAACAGCCAGCCCTCGTAGTGCTGTGATGGTGCTGGCTGCCTCTTCTGATCTTAGAGGGTGACAGTGCTATGGAAAGCCTCCACATAAGCTTATGGAAGTCAGGAAACTACATTATAAAAATGGCAAGACTTCTTAAATGGAGCATCTGAAAGAGCTGTAGAGCACAGGGTATTAGTTTCTAATGGGCTGGTTTGGGTTTAATCTGAATAAACAACTTCAGTTCACAAAATATTGTGAAGTGCAACAATTACACAGGACGTACCAGTGTTATGTAAGGTAAGAAAATAATACAAATGATAAGGTTAATTATTCATGCACGCATGTCAGTTCTCAAAGTTAGGACAAGTTCAGTCAGTGATAAATCTATAATAATGTCAGCTTTGCTTTGTTCCTTTTTTCCTGGGAAGCTACAAGAAAAGGTAGTGAACTGTCAGCATTAAAATGGAGCCTTTTTTTGTTTTTATTTTTGAAACATTCTCTTCTTCAGTCAGTAGTATTCAAATGGATAAGAAGCACAATCCTTACAATACCTCTATGTTCTGTTGAAGTACTACAGTGAAGCATACAGGTGAAGCAGTGAAATGCAGAAATCTGCCTAATTGACTCCATAGACCCTTGGGTTTATTGGTGACATTACAAAATTTAGCCTTGTCTTGGAATAAGGCAAATCCCGTATTTCCCTGAACAGTCAGAACATGTCAGGGGGTTGCGTGGGCCAGCAGCTCCCTGGTGCTGGAGGCAGCAGGGCGCCCAGGGGCAGCAGGGCAGGACCTGGCAGCCAAAGCCCATCCCAACTCCAGCCAGGAACAGGCAGCCGGGGTCACCAGGGCAGCCCCAGCCTCGGGCATCAGGCACCTCCCTGGGGACAGGCCGAGACATGGTCCCATGGGTGAGCCTGGCTCAGTAGGGCCCATGGCCTGGCAGGGCTGGGGGATCTCTGGGGCTGACATGGGTCCTGGGCCCTGGGCAGGGTGGGAGACACCCAGGTAGGCTTGGCAGGGACAATAAGGCCCATCAGTACCTTTAAGGCCCTGAAACAATGATTAATTAATATATGTTGATCTTTTAAATACAATTCAGTTTCCCTTGAGTTTAATGGAATCGACTTAAAAGAATTACACAGTTTTAAACAGAAGCGCAACAGATATTTTTTTTTGTCCGAAACCACTGATTATTCTTTTTCTATCAGATGTTGGCACAATAAAGATTTTTAGAAGGTATTATTTTGAAGGCCTTTTTTAGCACAGACTTTTTTTCCTATTTGGAATATTTCAATTTATGTTTCTGGAAGGCATTCTGAAAAGCCCACAATTTAAATTTTAACAGTTTAAAACATCTTAATTTTTCTGGAACAATTCCCACATGTTGTTTAACTTCAGGTAATGAAAAGACTGTTCCATGAGGTAGTAGTTAATAATTCTTTCAGCACACAGAAGCCCACTGCGCAGGACTTTGCATTGGTGGATCTAGGGAAGCAGTGGATGGCTCATCTCATTCTCATATTATACATTATACACTAGCTTGTAATTCAGTTTACAGGTGTTTCTAGAGAACTGTTTTATATATGAGCCAAATTGAAATATCCAGATCATGTCTTTGCTCATACAGGTACTTTCTGGAATTAAAACCACACCACCAAGAAATACAGCTTTCTGGGGATGTCTCACACAACCAAATAGAAACAGGGTGGAAAGAAAGTCACGGTGAACGACAATGGTGAAGCAATCTGGCATGTGGCCAGTGCAGGGAGTGAAACTAGACTTCTAGTTCAGCTTCACAGCATGAACTTGTCCCATCTTTTTTCCTATTTTCTCAGGCCAGAGAACCCTACACAAATTGCATTACCTGACCACATGACAGCGCACTGCTTCACTGTGGTGACCTGGAATTCAGGTCCTTCTCAGCAAAGCACCAGGAATTTTATTCACTGTAGAGAGATGGACTCCTTCAGAGGGAGATTGAGACAGACCAAGCTAGGTTCCTGTATAACTACTTCTGCTGGCCTAAAGAGCTTCACATTAAGGTGCAGGACCACTTGGGCGCTTCAAAGCCTAACTATTCACATTCCAAGTCAGGCTTCTAAGTTGCCAACAGAATATGTGGGGATACTACATGACAAACTCTGTAAATTAATCACAGCAAACCCTAAAAAAGGGGGTGTGATTCACATGTATCCCAAGGAACTAGGCACCTTCCACCCATTCGATTTCAATTCTTCCATTTGTGGTTGATAGTCAACATTTCAAGTACTGCACGAGGGTTTATTAACTGAAGAGTACCAAGCCCAGAGGTTTTACTTCCTTGTAAAATGCCTTCAATACAGGCTCAGAAAAGTAAATCATCATTGTGTTACCTGCTACAGAATTCTGTGTCTGAAACTTGGAAATTTTCAAAATATCTAGTGGAAAGAATCAACAGCAAGAAAAGCTGAGCTTGTTTGATCTTCTAGCTGCTAAGTTCAAAAGCTGCAGGAATCTAGCAGTGAATTCAGTGCTTATAAAGTATTAGAAGGAAGCAAAAGGGAATCTGTCCATCTCATAAATATGAACAGGAAAAGCAACTTACCTTCATACTCAAAAGATACTGGTTTGTTGGGTTTTTTTCTTTCTCAAGCCTTATATGATATAAGATCTTTTCCTAGGGTTATTTTTAAATATGATCTGCTTGAAGGCAATGTGCTTAGTCCCTGGGTGGGAAATATGCTTCATTTAAGTCAACAGCAATCTGTACTGCTGATTAAAAAGCAAGTGCTGATGGGCTTCACAGGGAGTCTCATCCATCTTGCCTTAGCTAAGAAGCTGGTAAAGAAAATGGTGGTGGGAGGAGGGGAAGGATAGTGGACAGTGTCCCGTGGAATATTGAACAACAACAGCAACAACAATAAATCATGAATTATCTGTACTTAAATGTTCTATCAGTGTGGAAAACTGGCTCTGAAAAGAGAATTTCAAACTGTTTGATGATTGCATATCCTGGGAATTCAAATGAACTTTGTCACCACTGCCAGTTCCATAAAAGAATGAAGTCTCCAGCAAGGCACAGATGGTATTTCTGAATGAACAGATGATTATGCCGAGAGAATATTATGCTTGGAAACACATTTTATTGATATATGAGTAAGGCTGTTAGAAGGACAGCTATGGAAAAGAGGACCTAGCTCTTTATGGAACACCTGAATACAATAAGAAATTAGGCAGTGGTTAAAGGTTATTTAATGCATTCTTCAGTCCTACTTACTGGGAATTAATTGGAAAATTATCCAGAAATCCTGAAGATTAAAATGGTACTATAATTAATGAGAAGCACAAGAAGTTGTGTGAACAGCAACAGTTAGGTAGTAATCTATATTTACCTAAACTGAAAAGAGATTATGCACTAGCTATTGGCTTTCCAAACAGCACCAGTGTGGAGAGCTTAGAAGAGGGGCCAAATTCTACATTGGTTCTGAGTATAAATTCATTTCAGTGAAGAAAAGAAAGTTATGCTCCTTGATGTTTACAGACTCACAACCCCAAACATACACCCATTGTTGTGCTCTAAGTTAATGGGTTTACAGTGGTTAAATGCATTGGCTCAATCAACAGAGATACTTCTGATTACACTTGTGTCATCCACAGCCAAGGTGGGTTCAGTGACTTCAGTGCAAATGCTGTGACTGTAAACCAAGTATCTGTTGTGATGAGAGGTCAGAAAAGGGGTGCATGATCTTTTGCATTACTGCGTTTAAAAATGTTGACTTCATACTTGATATGACTATTTTGAAGTGAAGGCTGGAAATAATGGGTTTGGATTCTGCACTGAGTTTAAATCCAAAGTAGCTCCCTTGAAGTCAATCATCTCTTTCTGGTGACTTCAAGATGGTTTATGTAAGAGAAGGAATGTAGCACATGAGATTTTTCTCAGGGGTGAAAGATATTCAGCAGTATATCTTGCAGGCCCACACCATAGGTGTCAGCGTCAGCTTTTTCGGCATATTTTCTTGAGCACGGAGGGCAAGTGTTGGAGGCAGATGACCCTGGTGAAATAGTACAGTCTCTGAAGCTTGAAGAAAATTATATTCATCACCAACATGACAGCAAAAATAATACATAACCCTCAGACAACATTTATTGTGATGCCAGAGATGAAAATATATGAGGGATTACCTAAGCAACTAAAAATCAGTCATGTTCAGTTACAAAATAATTTATAAAATTAGGAATAACCAAGGCATTTGGATTATACTGGGGAAAAAAAAGAAAAAGAAAAAAAGGAAACATACTCTTCTAGGTTTCTTATCCAATGTGAGACAAATGCAAATTTTAGTAAGGGAGTAGTTAGAAGGAAAACAAGAGATTACAGGAGTGCCTTCCTCTGACATGCTCTCCTGCTGCTGTAATTGAGGTTTTTGTGCTATTAAATGGAATCCATGGGTCAGATTCCAACTCCAGTTTTGCATTGGTGCAAGTTGATATCAATGCCAATAAAGTCATATTAGTGCTAAGCAGTGAGACACCATCCACAAACCCATTTGTATGTGTGAGATGACTACATTAGCTTCTCAGCAGATGGCTGTGAATTCTTCCAGACAGAGCATGTCTCCGGCTTTCAAGAACCATTTATCAAAAGGAACACTGAATTGTCTTCAGTTCTGCAGCAGTCACTCCAGGGTAGCAAGTGCTAAATGGTTTAAAAAGGCAATCGTACTGCAAGCCATTGTAAGCTCCAAGTACAGTGCCCGTTGGTCTATGCATCACATCAACTGGGCACCTTCATGGCCACCTATTACTTGTTGCTTTGTGATGCCAGAGATATAGCTCTTCACGTATTCCTTTAGAAAACATTCTTCTTTTAGTCAGTGGGGAAAAGAGGGTGTGTAAATTACGTTTTGAATATCCGGAATTATTGAGTAAATCCATTCCTTATGTTATTTCTGTGATTCTGCCATTTTGAAGTGAGATGTGGCCAGCAGAAGTTAAGAAAAAGGAGATCTGCACTGTGTAAACAAGGAAAATATTTCCTAGCTTTCTAAATAAAACTTTTTAATGAAGGATACAGAAACCTATTTTGTAAAATGTTATTAGAGTTCACCTTAAGAGATTCTGTATAAAATTAGTGAAATAATATGATTACCATTCGTGGTTTTAGAACACCTTCCATTGAACAATGTCAACGCAATGTGCAGACCTAAACTCCTAAGACCTCCCAGCAGTCTAGTGATGTAGACAAGTTTACCTAGTGGGCTACATTTCTCCTGCTCACATAGGCTGAAGGCACACAGCACGTGGGGAGGTGAGTGCTGAAACTCAGGGAACAAATAGTAATAGTCTTACTGTGGATTTCATGGAGCCAGAACAGGATTTTCTATGTGGCTGATATACTGTCATATTTTAATTTTTAGAGATCCCATAGAAGACACAGTATGTGGGGAATGTATCATCAGCCATTAGAAAAATTGAAGCCTGTAAATATCTGGAGGGCACTGGTCATGTTTATTGGCTGTCATTTAGGGAACAGGAGACAGTTGCTGTAGTAAAAAGTGAAATGTCACAATTTTTGATCAATATATTATACACATAGGAGGGGTATGCAAAGTCTGGAACTGACAAAAATGGCAATTTCCTTCCCTAATCCTTAGCAATCCCATCTACAGTACCCTGTCACAAACACATTTCATATGTACTTAGTGAATACAACAGACATCATGCCATAATGTACTACAAATGTTAATCATGCAAGTAACAGTTGTAGTTTATTTTTACTGTGTATAAAATGTAATTACACTTTGCCAAGTGTAAATAACTTGGCAAAGATTAGACAAAAATCATCTAAGAATGGCATTACAAGAAAAGGGCATAGATCTCTTAACTCAGAAATGTGCGTTGTTCTGATGGATGGAAATGTCAGGACAGTTGTTATTCAGAGAATGATGGACTGCCCAGTCCTTCCTGATTTCTTTTTTACCTATGTGCCATTGCAACTCCACGGCGTCAGCTGATTTTGGTGGCAATATTAGGTTTAGTGTTGATTTATTTGCGCATAAATAAATGGAAAATAATTTTTTTTTCAGTAACAAATAATAGTACCATCTTCCTTTTTATGCATACCTTACTGTTTGTATATATAATTTTATATACATAATTAAGATATACTTTTCTGTTTTTTAAAAAACAATGAATTTTTGTTGACAGAAAAAGTTCATCAATATTTGGCTATAATGGTTCCAAAACCTAAAGTATACATTAAGATTTCTATAGCTGCCATTGAAAGCAATATGATCTGATGTTCAAATAGCCACCAGAGGAAGCCAATATCATAAGTAATTGAATAATTCTGCTAGCGCCAAGGACTAATACCCTAATGAAGTAACAGAAACAAGATTCAAGCTGGGCAAAAGGATAAAGTTCTTTTCCACACAGAGTTTTATAAGTACAATAAATGCTGACTCGAAAAGGGGGAACATAAACCCCCATTTTCAAAAAGGGTGAAAAATATGACCCAGGAAACTATAGGCCAGTCAGTCTCACCTCTGTGACTGGCAAGATCATGGCGCAGATCTTCCTGGAAACTCTGCTAAGGCACATGGAAAATAAGGAGGTGATTGGTGGCAGCCAACATGGCTTCACTAAGGGCAAATCATGCCTGACAAATTTGGATGGCCTTCTATGATGAGGTTACAGCCTTGGTGGATAAGGGGAGAGCAACAAATGTCATCTACCTGGACTTGGGCAAAGCATTTGACACTGTCCTGCATGATATCCTTGTCTCTAAATTGGAGAGACATGGATTTGATGGATGGACCACTTGGTGGATAAGGAACTGGCTGGATGGCTGCACCCAAAGAGTTGTGGTCAACAGGTTGATGGCCAAGTGGTGTGCAGTGACAAGTGGTGTTCCTCAGGGGTTGGCAGTGGGACCAGTATTATTTAACATCTTTGTTGGCAACATGGATGTAGGGACTGAGTGCACCCTCAGCAAGATTGCCAACGATACCAAGCTGTGTGGAATGGTTGATATGCTGGAGGGAAGGGATGCCATCCAGAGGAACCATGACATACTTGAGAGGTGGGCCCGTGCCAACCTCATGATGTTCAACAAGGCCAAGTGAAAGGTCCTGCATGTGGGTCAGAGCAATCCCATGCACAAATATAGGCTGGGCAGAGAGTGAATCGAGACTAGCCCTGAGGTGAGGGACTTGGGGGTGTTGGTAGATGAGAAGCTCAACATGAGCCAGCAATGTGTGCTTGCAGCCCAGAAGGCCAACCACAACCTGGGCTGCATCAAAAGAAGCGTGGCCAGTAGGGCAAGGGAGGTGATTCTGCCTCTCTACTCTGTTCTCATGAGACCCCACCTGGAATACTGTGTCCAGCTCTGGAGCCCCCAACATAAGAAGGACATGGACCTGTTGGAGTGGGTCCAGAGGAGGGCCACAAAGATGATCAGAGGATTGGAGCCTCTGCTATGAGGACAGGCTGAGAGAGTTGGAGTTGTTCAGCCTGGAGAAGAGAAGCATTTGGGGAGACCTTACAGCAGCCTTCCAGTATCTGAAAGGGGCCTGCAAGAAGGAGAGGGAATTTTTACAAGGGCATGTAGTGATAGGATGAGGAGTGATGGCTTCAAACTAGAAGAAGGTAGATTTGGATTAGATACTAGGAAGAAATTTTTCACTATGAGGGTGGTGAGGCACTGGAACATGTTGCCCAGGGAAGCTGTGGAGGCCCCATCCCTGGAAGTGTTCAAGGCCAGGTTGGATGGGCCTTTGAGCAATCTGGTCTAGTGGGAGGTGTCCTTGCCCATGGCAAGGGGGTTGGAACTAGATGATCTTTAAGGTCCCTTCCAACCTAAACCATTCTGTGATTCTATGATTCTATACAATTGTTTTATGTAGAAAAGCATAAAATGAGTATATGTTTAGCTATTTTAGTAGGCAAATGCACAGAACTAAATTTTCTATATAAGAGCAGAGAAAAACCTATTTATTCATTTTCTGACTATTCCTTTCTCTCTGGTGGTCTGGAGGAAATAGAAAATAAAGCTTTGTTGTTTCACACCACTTTATCAGAGAAATTGTAAGCAAAAAAGTCTGATCCTTCATCCAAAGGAGTGAAAGTATGCAGAACCATCTCAAAGAAGAGAAAGAACAAATGAAAACTATGTCTTCACTTAGAAGAGGAATAACAGTTCATATCCTTTAATTAACTTATTTTTTCTTGTCAAGAATGAAGAAGATAAAGTTTTCTTACTATGTAGTTTCTCCTCTGTAAGAGTGGAGTACCTGTTAAAATGTACCTCAATGCTTATTAGAGTCATATTTTAATTCTTCACCTTCTTTTTCTTCCTCTTCCAAAAAATGGGGTTGTAGGCAAGAGGAGATTGAAAAGCCATATCATCAGACCAAGCACTAGTTGCTCCCAAGTCCTACTAAGCTCATGTGGTACTGATAGACTGCACTGCTCAGAAGACTGCCAGCAACCAGGAAGCCTTGTAAGATCAAGCTCTGCTCTATTTGGGAAAGTCAGTAAGTCTAATGGATCTGGGTATGTTTGGCTGGAACTGGAGCTGACTAGGATAACACCTTTGAGGTAAGAAAAATAGCAATTAACAGATTAGTTCCTTAGGAAATTAACACATCAGTTCAAATTATATGGGACCCACTCTGATTATTATCTTCTGTTTTCCTTTCCTGTTTTCCTATTTGTCTTCTTTCAACCGCATATCAAGAAAATAGATATTGATTTTTGAAATGCTGGTCTCTAAAACCAAACAATATTAAAAAATAATACCTGGTCAAAAGGTCTAAAGTCAAATCCTACTTTCTGATTTCTCTTGGAGCAATAAAGTAGTGTATTAAGATGTTGGCTAAAGCAAAACACCTTCAGAATTCAAATGCAGAAGATACAATTTATGTATGTAGAGAGAATGAAGCTGTGACTGGCATTAGAATAAGTGTCAGTATCTTCTCCATAAAGCGAGGAAGGTAGTTGATGTATATTGTTGCAATAGTGTTTGCTCAGTTTAAATAGTGACCTAAGAATTAATTTGGGATTAGTGATCTACTAGGCAGTGGACTGGAGAGCTGGGTTCATTACTTCCCATGCACATTTCCTGAATATTGTCAGCAAACCCCTTAATGTATCCTGAGCAATGGTTCTCAGATAATGAAGTGATTGTGGATTATTTTTATTTCATTGATTTGTCTTTGTGCTCGAGGAGAATTTTTTTTTTTTTTACCATGAACATTTCATTTACACTGCATTGTGGAAATACGACAAATACTGTAGGTTATAGAAAACTAATGTAAGTGTATGAAGTTGTAACTTATGCAGTCCAGACTTATTGAAAAAGAGAATTTTTGTTCTGCACTTAGCTATGCACAAATTTGAAAAACAGAGGTAAGATGTCCTGCCAGGAGTCTTTGTGCCGTTTGTTCTTAAGAGATTAATATTCTGCTAAATATTCTGCAAATATTTATGATTAGCAAACTAACATCGACCAAGAAAAGAAACACCTAAAAATACATGCCACTAACATGTAATTCTGATGTAAAATTCAGGCTCTTGATTGGGATTAAAAGACTAATTAGAAAGGATGGTTTGCCTAACTTGTCTGCTACACCAGGACTTTTGGGATGACAAATAATAAAGCAAAAGCACTGAGACAAAACTAACTGTTAACAGCTTGAGATGTTCATCCTTTGTGGAGGATCACAACCTGGTGATTAGGGATGAAAAATGAAAACAGCAAAGTAACAATTTTAGAAGCTTAATGGAAGGAAAACAATCACGCCCTTAACATATCTGGACACAATATTTATAGTATTGAAGCACTACTGGCAGAGTAACATGCTGGAAACATCAGGAAAAAATTCTTGAAAGGAACAGTACAATTTAGGTCCTGACATAAAATATTCTTTTCATATCTTAGCTTTGAACCAGCTGACCAGGTAGAATAGATTGTGATCTCTTCTGCAGTAGACCCAAAATATAATTACAGATGCATAACCAAAGTTAATCAGCCACAAAGCATACATCTGTAGGGAGCTGCTCACAGAGTTTTAGATTGTTAAACAAAAAAATTCAGTGCAGCTGTGCCGAAACTCTATTACCTCTTATTTTCATCTTTTAAAACCGCATTTCTAAAAGAAGTCATATGTTCAAGCATATTTTGTTTAAGGAGTTAATTTTATTTGAAAATACAACCTATTAAACTGTAATGGGGTTTTTGTGTTCTGTACCTTATCAGATTGTGGTAATGGCCACATTACATTCTGCCTCGTAGCTTCAGAGTTGACAGCTTTTTAAGAAAGTGAACTGGAATCTTTTTTCTTGCGAATCACCAAATAATTGGTTATCTATTACAAACACAGGGATTTTATTAGTACTCGTAAGTGATGTGGGTATGTCCCCGTACAATTTGACTTTCACTTCTGAAGTGAGGCATTGGCTGAAACATCTTTTCACTCGCAAGTCCCCTATGTTTGTTATAGAAATCCCTGAAAGACAATAGAACCCACAGTGCTGTTATTTGCAGTGCAACTTTTCAGAGCAGAGCAGCATCTTAAAGGATCTGCTTCCCAACAAGAGAAAGGAAGAAGCAGCCCTGTAACGGTCACTCTTGCCTTCCCCTTCAGATGTGTCTGTGTTTAGAATCGTCAATTAATGATGAAATAATTTTACTGTGAAGCCACCCCTCTGCAGTATTTCATCTTAATGCATTACACAAAGATCTCCACAGATGTATCCAAAACATCTTGATGTTGAGATCGACAAAATCACTTGCCATAGTATTTTGACTGTCTGCAGCAACTCTAACTGCATGCAAAATGAGGAAAGACATTTCTATGAGCGAGTCAGGAGTGCCTGGCCCTGTCCACAGGTGCGATTCAGTCTTCTGCTTGTGAGGGGAGAGGCGGGGAGGTGCGCAGGGAAGCCCTTCTCTCCAAGTTTCACATTTCTTGGAGCTCATGTGTCAGCGTCAGAATTTCTGCTGATACAAGAAAGAGCCAGCTAGCAAGTAGCAAGTGGAAACTATGCACCTGATGTGGGAGAATACAGCGTGTTTGGTTCAGGGACAAAGCTACTAAAATAGAAATATACCAGCAGATTTCAGGAAGGGCTGGACTGGGCCCTGATAGAGGGATTGTGTCATAGTTTGTGGAATAGAGAAGGGAAGAGGAGGAAAGTTTCAGCTTGCTGAGTACAGGCGGGCAAAAATAGTTAAGTGGTGCACTTACAGTTAAAATGATTGTCCTATCCCACAGTGTGCAATTTGGGAATCATAAAGCACGCTGGGTACGTAGGATAATCTCCATAGCCACAAAAAAGATGATGTGTGAAAATACGGATTTTGGGACTTGAGGGATGCAGGTTCCAGAACAGAAGACATGCCTTATTGCTGATCCTGAGGCTAGTATATATATAGTATCAAATATTGAAGCGTAATACAAATCTCATAGGATTTTGCTTAGTGGATTGTTGTTAATCAATGTTAGAATAAGATTGCAGTTCTCAAGAAGGAAGTCTGCACTATTTCTCAGAAATACCAGTATCTCAGTTCTGGACAAAACTTTGTAATTATATTTCACACACAGAGCTCATGATAGAAGAAGTTAGAGCTGCATATTGCAAAGAGTTCTGCATATTGCAAAGAGTTCTGCTCATTTACATTCCCTGAAGCCTTTATACTGACTTACGTAGTGGTGAATCAAGCCTTGTAGTGACCTGGGGAAGTAAGCTGACACGAAAAAATATGGATTGTTTGTTCTGTCTTCAAGCAAATCTTTCACTGCTTTTACTGAATATTAACAATGAAAGGCTATATGGATCTATGAGCCTGATTCATTGGTAAATTATGCCAATCTAAATTAGGAATAATATTACTTCAGGAATAATGATAGCAAAACTAAAGTAAATAAAAGAAAGACTTGTCTCAAACTTTAGAAAAGTTAGTAAAGCAAAGGGCGAAGATAGCATTTGAACTTTGAGGCCCTTCTTAAACCAATAAGAGAAATAGACCAGCCACTGTGGCTTCACTTATTTTTCCCTATAGGACAAAAACCAGATCTTTGGCAGGACATTATTATCTTATCTTCATTGCTTTCCTATTCAATTTATTAAGTAAACTTTTATTTTGGCTTAGAATTATCTAATTTTCTTCCTTGGTCAGTGTTTGTTACATTGTTATATAATCAGGTGTAAATGAGCAATTTTCATTAATGAAAACTGTGATGAACTGCATTGAAATTAGCTATCTGGGGAAAAATCCTGACAAAACTGATTCTCTCAAGCTATTGATTGCTGTGTCTGTGATCTCCATTGAATGACCCGACGTTTCTTAGAACTAAGAAGATCAGACATAGCAGTTCTGTGAACTCATGGCAGATCTGTACTGAGACCTTGTGGCTGACTCAAGGGCATTCTTACTAATTAGTCTGATGAGGCTTTTAGCAGTCTTAGTGCTGTTATTGAAGATGAGAGGCATTAATCATCAAGCCAGATGACCTATTCTTGTTAAAGAGGTATGAATGACTAATGCACATTCCCAACCAGAAGAGACAAAGAAAGATGACACAACAACTATCTAAAGACAGAATAACAAAATTATATTTGGATGTGAAGCAGGTCAGAAATATTCAATAACAACCAGCCTGAATTTTTAAAGTAACTTTGAATAATTATTTGACCCCTCCCGATGTCTAAGCACACGACAAGTGAACATGAAAGAAGAACTGGAGGTGAGATCTTGATCTCTTTACATCAGCATTTTAACCCAAATGTGTTTCCAGATTCTAAATACTGATCAGTAGTTATTAACAGCGCTGTTCATCTTTCCTCTAAAAATTGCAAATTTTTGCAATCACTGCAAAGCAAAGGTACTATTTGACTAATGTGAAGCTTGCCACATTGGATTACGCCATTTATTTGAACTAAAGAAAATAGTGCTGGGAGGAGCTGTGAAAGGTCATCCATTCCATCTTTGTACTCCACTGGTCCATTTATTCTCATACTCTGCCTGTGGTAGTTGCCCAGTCTACCCCACTAATTCCTGATTTTACCAGTTTATACTGTTTACATGAACTAACAAAACAGAAAGAAAGAAAAAAATCTGCCAGTCTTTTCATTTCAGAACTGTGATTATTTCTACTCTTATCTCTTTACATGATAAGAAGCACTTAACTGTATCTTTAACTAAAATCTGTCATAAGGGAAATTGTGTGGGCAGATATGCTTATACACTTTGTTCCAGCTACAGAAAATAGAGGGTTTCCAGATCAAGGCAGTCAAGACCCTGCAAGGATGAAAAGGGGCAAAATTAAAGATAAATATTTCATAAACACTTTAAAATATTGCTTTTTACTCTGGGCATTACGGGGAGGGTGGGGGGACTGGTGGTTGGTTGTACCAAATAAGGAAACTAATTGCATCGAACAACATAATGATTGCAAAAAAACCTGCCTCTAGTGATTTGGATTTTTCACTTCATGCATCTTTTAAAACACATTGCAGTGAGGCTATTAAATCAGAATATACCCTTAAAACAGGACTGGAAAGAAGTGTGTCAGTGCTCTTTAAGATTTTGTGAACTCTTGCAGTGTTCCTGCTTACACTTACTGGGTATGATTCAGTTGTCCAGGCATAAGTGTGTACTGTCATTTGAGACGCCCTAAGTATCTCACCTGTCTTACATCTACATCTTCTGAAAGGTAGTGGCCTGCTGTACCAGGTCCAGCGTCATTTCTGCCAGCCCCATGCAGATGTCTTGAAAAGCCTACAGCATCTCAAATGGCTGTAGACTGAATCCCCTCTACTGTGTTCAGTTGTAGCTATAAACCACAACTGATGTTAGAATAGTGAAAAATGGCCAGAGAGCGCCATTGGAAGTGCTGAGAGAGCACGTTACTTCAGCCCTTTTGCAGGGCAGAAGATAGGGAGACATCTCACATTAGCCTTGCATCTTGTCAAGATTTGACAATGTTTTCAGTAGTGAGGGAATCTGATCTCTGTGTCCTTCCGCACTGTACAGTAGTTCAGGAAACCTCCCTGTAGTTAACGGTTTGGTAATCTCTTTGTCTTCCACCTATAGTTGCTCAGTTAGATGGACTCCCAACAGTAGTGTGACAATTTTGTTTCACTACAGTGTGTAAAGTAACTGTGATTCCACAACAGCCTGCCAGCACCTTCTAATATGTTTAACCTTTATTGCAGCAGATTTCAGCATCTGCCCCTCCCTGTACAGTATGGCTTTCTAGGGACTTTTTTCCAGCTACTGAAATAGATCTTGTCTGTAGCCTGAGAGGTTTTGAAGAGAAATGCGGTTTAGATGATCCTTGTAATTTTTTTACTTACCTATATATCTTTTCGTAATTGTCAGTGAATAGCTGATTAAGGGTCATACCAATACATATATATCAACAAAAGTGGTATTCTTCATTAAATCATGAACTAGCTTCAGGTACTGTAAATTATACTGTATGGAAGTATGCATTGGTTCAGACCACTATTGCATGGAAAAGGCCTCTCTTCGATTCTAGGAATTTGTTTCTTACCTTTATTCATCTTAAAAGTAAAAACATACAGTTTTATTCCTGCATGGGTGTTTTTAAGTTTTTGTCTGCTGTTTTCCTGCCTTCTCACCTTTCTTTATATGCTCTTTCACTTCCAATTGAAGGAAGAGTCTATTCAAAACCCTCAGTACAGGGGTTATTGAAATATTTTCCATAACATGATTAGCTCAGTGATAAGAAAGTTAAGAAAGTCTTTTAGAATCCCTCTTGAATGGTTAAAGCTCAGAAGTCCCTGTGGTTATCTTGAAAAAAATTCTGTCTGACCAAATGTATTGAGAGAGCAAGAAAAAGAATTAGGTCTCAAGTTATGGCGGGTATGGATGGAAGAAAATAATAGATAACCCTAACCTTTACCAGGCCCATTTTCATTTGGATTAGAGTTTGCCTTTCTCACCATTCTGGCTGATAAACTCAGAAATATTGAGCAGCCGTTTAAAAGACTATGAAAAATGAGAATCATAGAATATCTCAAGTTGAAAGGGACCCATAAAGATCCAACTCCCTGCTCCTCACAGGACTACCTAAAACTAAATTATATGACTAAACGTGTCATCCAGATGCTCCTTGAACTCTGACAGGTTTGGTGCCATGACCACTTCCCTGCAGAGCCCGTTCCAGTGACCTACCACCCTCCCAGAACCTTTTCCTAACGTCCAGCCTCAACTTTCCCTGATGCAGCTTCATTCCATTTCCTCTTGTGCTATTGCTGGTCACCAGAGAGAGGAGATCGGCACCCCCACCTCTGCCGCCCCCCTTGAGGCAGTTGTAGACTTCGATGAGGTCAGCCCAGGTGAAGAGGTGGCGACATATAAGAGAGAAGAACACACAACTACAAAGTGATGGTAAATAGGCAAAGGTTGAACTTGCAGTATAATTGCACACACGAGGCAAAATTCTGTTTTCCTTGTGCTTGTTCCTGCTCTTAAATCTCTGCATATATACTCCCCCAAGCGAATACTCTGTAAATAGTGTACCAGCTATCTAGGTATCCTAGGCGATAAATGCAGTGATGCTCATCAGGTGAGATTGTTTGGACTGCTGCCAGTCGTGTGACATGTAATGCATGCTGACCCCAGAGGACAGAAATGAAGAGGGCTACAGCACTCTAACTGCTCCTGGTAGATCCTCTGTTGCTCATATTTTCTGTCCCTCTTTCTTCCCATAGTGCTTCAGTATTAGGCAACACACAGTTTGCCAACCTTGATATGCTTGTGTCCAAAGACACTAAATAAATCCACGTAAATGTGGGATGCTTAATACCATCTTATCTAGAGTAGAGATTTCTGCTCTGGTAAATTACCTTTATCTTTGGTTTATTGCCTCTGCAATGTCATGTAAGTGCTCCTCTATAAATAGACTGTACTTAGAAACAACGGCTATAATCTGTTGATTCACGAGTTCACGCTATTGGAGAGGTCTGCTTTCAGAAGAGCAATGTATAATTAACTCTCTGTTTTATAAAAAAGATTATTTTCACTGAAAAATAATGTGTTTTACACAAACAAGTCAGGTTCTGAAAGCATGATTATATTAATCAAAAGGAGAGAAAAGGAGTCACATTTTCCTTCTGTATATCTATATATTTCCATACAGTTTTCCTTTCAAAACATGGTGAAAGACATGCCAGGCTCAGTTTGGGTTAAATGGCACACAACTGTGGGTTTTCCCAGCCTTCACTGAACACTGTGCTCTACAGACATGCTCTGCTACTTGAAACACCAGTATGAAGGTTTAGTTCCAATAATGGTAATAGCTTAGTACAGCATCTGCAGTTTGTGCACCATTTGGTATGTTTCAGCAGACGACTCTTCTTCTATAAGCTGTCAAAGGAAGGAAGAGGCAGAACCACTACGTTAGGATGGTCCCTGGCCTCTCTTTCTCCTTATGTTTTTAGTTGTTTAGGAGGGTGCCATACCTCTGCTAGTCATTTCTGATTTTAGAATGAATCATTGTTAAAGTACCTGGGTAAACAAAGAAAATAATGAAAAAGAAGGAGAGACAGACAGCTGGGAACTTTTGAAGAAAGCTCTTATTAACATACAGGAAATCTTTCACAAACAGCTACACCAATTATTTTCCATAAAAATTTGCTAAGGAAGTCTAAAGGGGCCAATTCTCTTTGTGTTCTGCTGTAAATGAAGAGTTACTCCATCACATAAAGTGACACAGCTGGTATAGTTAAATGTAGGATTAGTCCCAAGGACAAAAAAAACCCAGCTGAAAATACAACTAACAGTTTAATTCCTTCCAGATTTTTTAATGTGAGCTGCCTAATACATCTGTGCTTTTTAGCTTTTTTTCTTTTCAAAACTACATATGACATGTGGAAATGTAACAGGTTTTACAAGCTCAATTGAAGTAACACCCATAGCATCCAAAGAAGGAAAAATGATGTGAGACAGTCAATGGAATTCATGAAATCCAGAGAAGCGTAGCAATAACGTGGGCCAGCTCCATCCATCAGCACTGGTGAGTGTATCCCATCCAGTCCTGTGGACTTGTGCACGACCAGTTTGTCTAAACACTCCCTAAACTGATCCTCCTCTACTGAGCCTGTCTCTGTTGCCACAGCCTGGGGTATGGGAAATCTGTGCTGGAACCCTGGGGTTGTAGTGACACCCTAAAAGATATTGTCTTTTCTGTAAAATGGAAATAACAACACTGAACACCTTTTCAAAACAGTTTGGATGCACGTGTGAATGCTATATAAGAATGACTGTTGATTATTACTCTCAGTGCGTATGAGTGAAAATGCTAGTAGAGTTAAAATCTAATGTGCTAATTAGTCAAACTATTTTTTATTGCCTTGAAGTCTACTGCAGTCCTGTCTTCTCTTATCTGAACCATATCAACAACACACTCAACACACCTCAAGGATCCTGTGGGGTGTAATCTATCAAGTACAAGCATTTGAAAAATTGTCTCCTCTACACTTCACCTATGTTACCGCTGCATATTATTATGCAAATGCAAAATGGAGATGGCACTTATATTTTTGCAGTTGGACATGCTCCCATGGACATTTTCCTTTCTCATTTTCCTGTGAGAAAAGCTTGGCATTATTGTCACTCTAATGTACTGTAGATATTACCCTGGTATTTGAGAAGACTGGCAACATATTAGTTCCTTCCAAACTTTTCATAAATCCATTAGCAAATAAGCAGACTGGGATCTCCACAGTTAGAAGTTTTCCATACCTATGTCTGCAGCCAACTAGTTCTAACCTGTGGTGAAACAGGGTTACTAGTAGCCTGCTGCTAGCAATTCTCAACACCATTCCCTGGATTCCTACAGTATTGTAGCCAAAGTGCTATAATTTTCACATAAACTCAAATAAAATTTTTGAGAATGCAAATATTTGCAGCACAGCTCTATGAAGCATCTATGCTAAGATCCTCAAAGGTAATTAAGCCTAACCACAATTTAGGTGAACCTCTGAGCCAGAGTGAGGTGCCAGGCTTCCCACAAAACACAGACAGCTCTAGTTTTTAAAAGAGGGTTCTTCAGAAATCAGATAGTAAGGGATGCTGACCACACTATCTCTGACTGATACCCAGAGAAAGATGTTCTGATGTGACACCACCTAGAACAAGCAGAAAATATGGCATGGCTGTTTAAGCAAAGCACTGTTAGTCTTTTACTTCTTTTATTAGTGTGTGATGAGCAGTCCCCGACATTAACAACCCAGTGAATTGTTCATCTGCAAAAATATTACAAATCCAGGCCAGAGTTTGTCAATGCATACTGTGCTGTCTAGAAAGAGAGAGGCTAATCAAAGCTGAATTTTTTATGGACTCCTTGATCATGAATGTGAAAAGAGGGGAAAGTCAACATTCCTAAGAAATCTTTGAATACAAAAGATAGCCACCCCCCTCTGCGGGTTCAAAAGCTGTATTTCTATTGTTTTGCTAGAGGGCTCCTTCAATTAATATTTTGTTTCACTGGAGATGGCTGAGAAAGGTCCTTTGATCCTAAAATATCATAAATTATGTACCCTTTTCAGGTGCTATGCCTTATTCAACAGGACAAAAAAGGAAAAACAAACACACCCCAGAACAGACATGGTTATTGGGTGCAGGTTCATAATTTACTAACTGTCCTTACTATAGAAATTCCCTAAGGATAATTGCCAACATGGTAAAATACTTGTCATCACCTGCAGTGGTAATAGAACCAAGATAACACAGGATCTACATCCAAAGGTCTGCTGAGGCTTAATCTAGGGAAGTGCCCCATCCGAGGAAACTTTTTTGGAGGTCAGGCAAACCTGTGTGATCAAATCTGTATGATTCAAATCAGAGACCTGAAATCGCATCCTAGGTTAATCCCCCAAACAAAACATTTAACACACTAAACCTGGTAACTGTCAGTCTCACCTACGCAGTTTTTCCTCTTATGCATATTTACTGCAACACCCCTCCAATCTTTTCATCCCCTAACTGTTGTCTTAACTTGTAAGATACAACCTTTTACTTCCTCCCCTTTCTCCCTATCTCCTGCCCTGCCCCTAGTGTAATAAGTACTTACCTATACAAAGTAGAACAGGTTGAACAAGTAAAAGAGAAGATCGTCCTCCCTAGCACAGCCAGTTCTCTTGGGATGTGGGAGACTGAGGCTCAAATGCTGTTTCTGAAGGTGATATAGTTATAGCTAAACTTATCACTGGGCCAATATATGGGGTTGGGTGCTATTTAAATTTAAACCAGTTGAATAAGTGAAAGAATGCCTATTTTGAGAAAACTCCTTTGAACTGCTGAGGTTTTAACTTGAGCTGTGGCTCTAAGGTGTTTGTTAGGTAGCAATGCAGTAGCATTTTGGCAGCCTGTACGTAAGCTAACATACAAATGTAAAATATAATGTAAAAATAAAAATCCTTGCATCTTCTTTCTTCCTCTCTGCTTTCTTGAGTCAAAAAAGCAAAAAGGAAAATAAATTAAATGCTGCAGAACAACATGTGTGAGTTACATAAGGAAGGGGTAAGAGTAGCAGAAAATTCAGAACGAGCCAAAAGGACAGATGTGAAGAGATCTGAATAAATTATATAATTAAATGTATATCTAAAGTGAACAGATGATTAATGACTTGCAAAAGCCATTAATGAATATTGAACGTTTTAGTTAGAATCTTCAGAAACAAAGACAAAAATGTGTATTTTTAGGGTTTTTTTGGTCAACAAAAGGTCACTCTGTTTTTGAAGACTTCTGTTTCAAAAGATTTTGTCATCATGAATCTATAATTCATAATGATAGACAGTGAATATACAACACTTAGACGGAAATATCATAAACAATGTCAAGTCTAAATGGAGCTTTATGCATGCTCAGAAATACCTTTCTATGCTAGAACGTTATTGAGCAAACTCATCTGCTAGGGCAATATAACTCCATTCAATGTTGTGCTAACCCATTGCATACCATAGAAATATGTAAGGTAAGTTAGACAAATCCAAGAGGAATGCATAAGGAGAGCTGAAAATTCCTAATTCATAAAAGAAGTGTAATTTAAGAAACAAGTTTTTGTTTGGGATGTAGAATGACTCCTACAGCGGAGACCATTTCCCTGTTGGTGTATTCCAGGCTCTCGTTGCAAATAGGTAATACAATTGTAGAGTATTTTCAGTTCAGCACTGAAGACTGCCATTTCAGAAAGCATTTGGGAATACCCTTTCTTACTTTGATCCTTCTGAATCCTTTCTATCTTTTTCTATTTGATCTGCCTCAGGCCTATATTTTTTTTCTTATAAATGCTTAGGAACACATGAAGAGATGAATCAGTTACAGAAAAAACTTTTGCTCAATACTCAGTAGGTAACTATGCCAGTTTCATAATATTTGTCAATGGAGGTGATCTGATCCAGCCTATCCAAATCTAAAATGGAAAAGACATCTCCTTCTGAATGGTGAGCTGCCTGGTAATGAAAGAAGGCTAAAGAAATAAAGATTTATGGGTCAGGAAGAGACCCATCCTCAGAAATAACTGTCAGCCAATTTTATGTCTTGAGTAATTTCAATGACGACATACCAATGTCATCATTAACACAATTGCTAGCACAAGGCATTAACACAATGTTATAATTGTATTGCTATCTGAATATGGTTTCAGCCCCGTGGAGGTCAATGATAAGCTTTCACTTTCACACAAGCTTATTCAGATTGTTAAAGAAGCATGAGTAAGCTGTTTGAATTGGATTCAGCTCATCTAACTTTAGAAATCTAAAAGTTAAGCATCATATCTAAGCTACTTGTCTATATTTCCAGTGTAATGAATGGCTGGATGCATCTCCAGAGTGTGCTTCATTTCATTCTGAACTTAGTGACTAGGAGAGGTGGGAGGAATCACCCACTCTTCTTCCCTTAACTATAGCAAAGCCTCGATCACTGTCTTGACTTGCTGCCTAAGTTTTAGATTACTAAAGCTGGATAATTTCTGTGGAATACAAATCCAGTCCCTACAGTATCACAGCCGTGTCAGTGTAACAGTACTTCTCTTCAGACAGCAGAAGAGATAGATAAACAATTTTCATATTCTCTTTGACTTAGTCAAGTTACAAGAGAGTAACAAGAACAATATGATGTGGCAGAGAGAAAAAGTCAGTATTAGAAAAGCAACCAACAGTAAGACTAATGTTATGGATTTTTTTACTTACTAAAATGAAGATCATCAGCTCATCTGTTTCTTGGCTGCTAGTGGTAGCACTTACTTAAAATAACAATATTTGTGATGATATATTGTGCAGAGAGTTACATCAGTACATCTCACAGCCATTACACTTGGTAAAGCTCTATAATACAAAGAGAAGGTTGGTAATAGGTCAAGTTACTAACGTTACATAAACAGTATGTCTCTAATTAACAATTGAATGACTGCCAAGCTCTGCAAATGGAGTCAACACCAAATGGATCTCTCCATCTTCAACCACTTATTTTATTACCAGATAGAGGTAGCATAATGCATTTCCCTGCAACTCTACAGTCATGATAACGGCCAAAGTAAAAGAGAAAGAGAGCCTAAAAAGGGATATTAGAGGTTTGCTGGGAATAGAAAAGCTTATCAATTTGTCTGCTAGACATATGCCAAAGTAAAGTGCTGTGATCAAAAGGTGATGTATGAGGGACTTCTGTCACAGATGTATAGATTCAAGTATAAATCTTTGAAATATAATTACTAATGCTTTACATGTCTCTGGGGCAAGTCTTTCCTTAGCTCTGAAATGAACATCAGTTAAAGCACATGGAGGAGATCAAGGGGAAGTGGGAAAGAAAGTGGTTCAGCATGGAGATATGAGATGGTGGAGACTGTTACGCCTGGATTATCAGTCTGCTTTGCTTTCTCCATCAAACCCTAAGAGGGCACAGCAGAGCACTAAGCTAAGCACAGACAATAGAGCTTCTGCAGGGGCAGCAGCACCAAGAGCAAATGAAGCTCTTTGTAAATGTTTGTTGTAGTTGGTTTAGCAGCTAACAATGATTTTACAGTTTGGATGCCGAGAACAGGGCCAGATCATCTCCGTTGTGGATGCCCTCTCCCTGGAAGTGTTCAAGGCCAGATTGGGTGAAGCTTTAAGCAACCTGGTCCAGTGGAAGGTGCCCCTGCCTATGGCAGGGGGTTGGAAGTAGATGATCTTGAAGGTTCCTTCCAGCCTACACCATTCTATGATTCCATGATTCTATGATTATGGCCCTGTTGGAGGTTCTAAATTGTTTTGGAGAGTCAATAATTGAAAAGTATGGGTCCCATAGCAAGGAAAGGTATGAAGGAAGGTAAAATTATTGTGTGGAAAGGTGTCTTTCATTCATACATATATCGTGTACTGTATTCTTTTTTGTAGTCTTATCAATAGAAATATTTTGTGACTTCTTCTTCAAGTATATCATTGCAATGAAGAGGGAGGAGATTATGTTAGAAGCTTCCTTAGCCATGGGACATACTGAAAGGAACATACATCTCCTACCACTCCAGACAAATTTGGATGTACCAAAAGAGAGGAACACTGCAACACAAAGATAGCTCCCAGTCATTGCTCAAGACCCTGTTGGTAATAATTAGTGTTGTCCTCAGTCTGATGCAAAAGGTAAATGACCAACATGAAACAGGAAGAAACTGGCCACATGGCAGAGAAAAGTAAATAATGTATTTTCTTCAGCATATGTATTTTTAATCTGCAAAACACATGGTCTCACCACTAGACGTACTCAACTTCAGACACAACTTCTTTCCACTCCATGACCCCACAACACAAAGTGGAGTTAGTACCGATGCTTCTTTAAAATTTCTGCTTTGTATTTTTCCTCTCAGTAGACATCCCTTTTTAATGTACCTTTATATTTAAAAAATCCATTAGGGCCTCTGCTCAATATTCTAAAAATTGATCTATAAATCTTTATTTTGGTTTTTAGAACTGTGCAAAAGTAAGTTAGATTCTTTAAGTATAATATTCTTCACCCAAGTCCCAAGGGATAAAAATGCATAATACATGATCAAAATCTAGTGCTATTTTTTTCAGTGTGTGTCTGACTTTTGATCTAATCTACAGAGAGAGCAGGCTTTTAGAAATGATGCAAGCTGACAACTGATGTCTAGCTTATTGACATTTAGAAGGGTAATAGTTTGCTGGCAGCTTGTCCAGAAGAAGTTTCCAAAGCCTCAGTGTACACATCACCCAAAGCTCTCACTGAAGGCCAATCTTCAAATGTCACTGGTAGAACATAAACAGATGAAAGGTTATCCTAATTAAAGCTGCAATGGGATAGCTCAAACCTATTAAAAAGAGGAAAAGAAATATTACAAAAGTGGTCTAAATAAAATCTTTGGAACAAAAAAGGAGGTTTTTGTTGCTGGTTTTTTGTTTGGTTGGTTTTTTAATTTGGAAACAAGGAATTTAAGACATATATTTCTCTCTTTTTTTCAAGTACATGCCTTTAAACTTGTATTAATTCTCATTTTAAACATCTCTTTCTGAGCTACTGAAGGTTCAGAATGTTTTTCCTTTTGGAAAAGGAATTTCCATTTGGGAAATTCTTGGCAGGTCTTGCAGTAATAAGCAAATTTTGGCATTATGGGGAGCACCAGAAGAGGCTACATAAAAAGGCTGTGTGAGGGATTAGGACAGTGCCAAGAAGAGGACTGACAGCCTCTCTCCTTATTCACTGCTGTGTTGGATCCCTGTTCTGTGTTGAAATAAAATCTTACTACTGTGTATAAAGACTCATCTGCCTCATCATTCCCATCTTGTCATAAATACTTCTCCCTTTTTCAGCCTCCAGCAAACTGGGTGAATGAAGCTGTTTTAATGTTATGATATGAGGGTACTGTATGAGAGTCCTGTCAACTTGAAAATTCAATGTCTGTCTAATGATCTAAAGAGGTCTGGCCTGAACAGCAAAGAAGCACTGGGGAAGATCCAGCCTTGGCGAGTGCATCAGCTCCCTGAGTTCCCCACTGAGGACAACAATATTTGGCTACTTTTGCCCTCGTGTCTGAACAACTCTATAGAGGGGAGTGAGGAAACCACCTATTGTCTTTTTTAATACATCTTGTGTTATGCAGCGCTATATGAATCACTGTAAAATCTGTGAGCTGCAAGACAAGAGACATCTTTTCACGGCAGTCTCTTCCCCTCTTCCCTAACACTGCTCCCAAGTGAGTTTCTATAGCTCCCACCACACACTGTTGCCATTGCAAGAACTGAAGTTGTCTTTGTTTTCAGGTAGCTGGCATGTTGGTGTTAGCCCTGGATAGGCCATAGTAGAAATGAAGAAGTTCACAGGATAATGCCAAGTAGCACAAAACAGGAGCTCAAAAAGGGAACAGAGATGACTGAACACTCCCTGCACTAGTGGTTTTCACATCAGGGTACTTGCCGTCAACCCCTCAGCATGAGTGACTGGTGTAGCAACCACACGTTGAAGAATTAAAAATGAAAATTTATGTAGCTTTCCATTCATGTACCATGATTAAATGAAAAACAGCAGTTAAAATAAGAAGCATGTCAGCAATGTGGGTAGACTAATTAGTTCCTCACCACTACTCCTCACCATGTGGTGAGTGAACAGGAAATTCCTTCTGCACTACAGCCATTTTCTGCAAGGACAGTGTGATGGTAGAACATTGCTCTGCATTGGGTTTGAGCACAGGATGCAAATATACGTACAGTTTCTGCTGGTATTTTAGCTCTTGAATACATTCCTCAATGCATATCCTAAAACAGTCTGGAACAAATTACTTCAAAGCAGCAGAAGCCCAAGAATGATTCCTGAAATGACATGAACTTAGGCTTTAAAACCTACATATTCCATCTTAGAGCTCTAGCTGTATCCTCAAGAACATGTTGTTATGAACAGTCACAGAGTGGCTGTTCCCAGCTTTCAATTAACTCTTTTAAGATAACCACAGTGTGGAATAAACTGTCCTTCCCATTTCCAATGTGTTATACCATGAGCAAATATGTCAGTACTTACTTCCCCTATGCCCCTCTGTCTGTGACCTGTCAAGATTTCCTCCTCCAGAATTGTCACCCACCTCCCGCCCCATACATTTCCCCAGTCTCTTCCCACAGCTGTCAGTGGGATCTCCCACAGCTTCCTCTCTGCTCTGCAGAAGAAAGCTGCAGTGAGTTCCTTCTTACTTTCCACAAACCCTACCCAAGTGCCAATGGCGCCCTTGCCCAGTATGCTCCTGAGTAGAGGGAACTGGCCTTGTGCCTCCTTAGCCTGCTGCTCGTTGAACCTGGCACTGCTTCTGTCTCTTCCCTTAGGAAAGCTTTCATCTCTTGGTCAGCCACCTGCAGCATCAAGGCCGGGAGTGCTCAGCAGCAGCAAGAGTGCACTGCCACTCTGTGGAACCACCCCAGAACTTTCAGTTCTCTCAGTCTTCCTAAAATCTGCTTATTCACAAAATCCTTTTTCATCTATGAAACTATCCGTGGGGTTAAGAAAGCATGAATATTGCAGTTTTACAGCTGATTTGCTTTGAAGATACTAGAACTGCAATCTGATTTCAGAACTTTGCCTTCCTGCCAAAATCTGAACCTTCATCCTCTCCCCCAAAATCCAGACTTGCTTCAGAGCTGACAGCTATATTTTTATGGACCTTTCTGTATCCTGTTTTGGATCAGGGATTCACAGCACTTTTTGCCAAATATAGGTCTGCTGCCTACACAGTAGCAAAACATTTGGAGATGTGACATAAGAGTCAATATAGGAAGGTGTTTAAAAAGACTACAAACTTATGACAGAAAAATATTTCCAACAAAACCTGTCCGTGTAACTTGGTGTATTGGGCTGTGCTGGATTCGACAGCCCACAGTGAAGGTAAATGGCTCATCTATTAGCTTTTATTTCCATTTAAAGATAGTGTAAGTACAACAGGAGGAATTCTGGACTATCAGATAAGCAGCCGATCTCACAACAAATGTAAGACAGCACCCCCACCCCTCTTATTTAGAATAAAGAAAAGATCTAGAGAGGTTATGTCAGTGATAAGCACAGAAATGAATGCACAGCAGGTTTGCAGCATGACCCCTCTGTAGATTTTGCCATGAGTCTGAATCAAAGCAGAGCATACCCATTGTCACAATTTTAGTTGGCTTTTATTTTTCATGTGTGTGTAGTTTCTTCTCAGAAGGTGGTCCAAAAATTTTACAATTACTTCTGTAGAACAACCCAACTCCATCCCTTTGGAATTCAGACTTTCTTTCTTCATAAATTGTAAGAACAGTTTAGGGCCTGACTCCAACCTTATTGAAAGCAATGGCTAGTTTCCAACTAATATCAAAAGGATCTGGGTAAGTATAGAATGATCCACTTCAAAATATGTATTGCTATTGTTTTTATGAATCACTTCAGAGGAAGTAAAATCCTCCATTAATGCCCTACCAAATATGAATGACAACTATTTCATACATTATATGGAAAAAATAGACATTTACTGAAGGGCAGATAGGTCCCTTTTTCAAAAAAAGTATTCTTTTGCATGTCATTTCTCCTGTCAGCTCAGAATACATTAGAATGTGGAAGAGCACTAGGTAGGTCTATAGTGCTATTAAAAAGCTAGGAATAAAAGGGATCAGTGAAATGGCTGAATAATGAATATGAACATTATCTGTATTTAATTTGGCAAGCTTAATACCTTAATTAATAATTTAAATGAATTTCTTCTTCTTCAATGATACTTCTCAGGAAATATTTATTCTGCACCTACTAAAAGCTGCCACCTACACAACTTCAGCTAAATGAATATTGTGAACGAAAATATTCTGTTCTCTCATAGAGGGTTAGTAACGCAGCCTGTTATTAAGGTTGCCTGACACTTTCCATTATAAGACTCTGCTTCCAATTGCTTATAACTTTGTTAGACTCTAACCGGTTGCCTGCCAGGTGCTACTTCAAGATGACATTCTTGGAAGGTTTCATTCAAGGTTTCAAAACAGTTCAGTCAATTATGAAATTGAGATAGGGAAAGAACACTGATTTCCTGCACTGAAAGTTTTATAGCAATATTGTTCTAGGAGTTGCTTTAAATGAAGACTTAAGTTGGCAGAAAGTCTTTCAGTACTTGAGCAGATGTGTATGCAAAGTTGATGGAGTCGGTCCGATATTACCGGTTATGTGCTACAGCAGTGACAGGTCATTTCTTAAAACCGTCTTTGCTTCTACAAAAGATTGGGCTGTCAGGCAGGAAAACGTGTGCTCTGCAATATCTATTAATTTATCTTTTATTCAGTGAGAGTATTTTTTGTCTCTGAAGACCATATTCTCTGACCATTTTTACTGTTTTCATTTTACAATGAGCTGCCTCTCCCCATGCAGGTGAAACGAGAGTGGTTCAGATGGACTGATAGAGCAGTAGCTCTTGCATCCACACTAGGTGTTTGGTTTTCAGATGTGTTCCTTTCCTCAGGGACACCACGGGGTTCTGGCCCAACATTTCTAGCTGACAAGTGCAAACATCATTGCTAAGCAACCCAACTTTACCTCATAAATAGTTGCATGTGAACCTGGTCAACAAGAAAAAATTGCAGGGTGTTTTGATGGTACATATGCACGTACTGCAGCCTGCTCAGATGCCCACGGTGCCTCACAGTCAGTCAGCCCACACTGGCCTTTTGGAGTAGGTAACTGTGCTTCCTGAGGCCAATAGTACAAATGCACAAGTGCACAGATAGAGAAAAAGCTATGGAATATACCTCTTCCCATACCATCTCTCAGAGGCAGTTATATGTACAGGTCCAACCTTAGCTGTGCTCTGCTCACTTCTTAGCCTTGCCAGCCCCCAAGATGCACTCACTTTTCTCTACGTGTGTCACAGGCTGTGCAAAGCTTTCCCTGCGGGCAATGCTGGCAGGCTGGGCAGCTGCGAGGGAGGACCATGTGGGGAGGAGGGAAGAGCAAGGAAGGCTTATCACCGGCTTCACACTGAGGACATCTGCTTTGTCCCCTGCCTAATCATCAGTACCTGGCAAGGACCCTTGCTTCCCCCTCTCACAGCCGCAGCTGAGGCACAACGGTCCTGCACAAACAAGTGCCCACAGCCTTTCACAACTTCTCCTGTTCCTGCCTGGGAGCATTTGCAGAACTGGAGTGCATCCTTCTCTGGTGCTGTTTTGTGCTCTTCAGAAAAAACACCTCTTGATACTACCTGGAGTTATTCTACAGGGCTTTTCTTTGGCACCATAGTCAGAGGGGATCTTCATGGCATGTCCTATCTTTCATAATTTTCATTTCAGGTCTCTTGCAGCCCCAGGTTGGCTCTGTTAGCTCTTTGGTTTCATAGTATCTCAGGAAGGCCAGGAGATGGTGGCTATGAGAAACCAGCAACCCATCCACCTATGTTTTGGGGGTGTGGAGGGGGTTACTTTGGAGCAGTCTCATCTGGTCCCACAAAGCATTACCCACAGAGGCCTTCAGGAAGGAGGACCTCTAGTAGCAGGTTCTAGGAGGGCTTTTTAGACACCCATGCGCAAAACTGGGTAAACATCTTACATAGAATAAACTCTTTTTTAAAAGTGCACTTCACCCTTGACTGTCCCTGACAGAGCCATTGGAATGACCCTGGCTGGCCTGGACTCTCTCATCACCAGTGATAAATACAGTGTCTCAGAGTGGGAGCAGCACTATGCCCATCTCCATGGACTGGCCAGCTGTGCAGAAGATGTCTCTTTCCTAGAGAAACTTTCCCCACAGAGGATGAGCACCAAACAAGATGCCGGATCCTTCCAAAGCAATAGTGAGTGGGCTTAAGGAAAAGTTCTTGAGATAAATCCAAGACAAAAAACTGTGGAAAGAGGATCCTTAAGGAGATACCATTGCAATTTTTAAAAGAGTATGAGGAAAGTCAGAGTTTAAAAGAAACAAAACTGCAATAGCAGGAGGGAGGTTGCACCTGTATCTTCTGAGAATTGGATGCTGAATGCTTTTTGAACTAGCTAAGGCAGTACTGTCTTGTTAGCCAGGATTCTCAGGACCTCATGTGCTCCTGAACAACGGAGTGTAAGGAAGAACTTGTATAATTACTTTGCTAATATGACTGTGGACTGTTGCCAGTGTTGAGTTAATGATAGGGTTAATCACAGTTAAAGAAGAGTGGTGTTGAGGGTAATTTCCAAAGTGTGAACTCGTGGACTGTGTCTGCTTTTTTATTATTTTTTTTTAACTTGATGCATAGGCAGGATGTGTCACTAAGCTTTTTTATGACTAGAAAATGAGATACTAGGACAAAACCCAGTGTCTGATAACACCTATGATCAAATATGTTCACCTGTGCTAGACTGATCTAAAATCAAGTTTTCACATTGGGAGCTTAATGGCATCATTATTTCCCTGTCATGTGTATGTGTGGTGAAGTTAGCTATTAGATGTGTGTGCCCTGAAACTATTCGCAAACTGATCCTCATCGTGAGATACTGTTGTTACGATATGGCGTAGGTTAATGCAAGTAATCAAAGGGAAGACAAAGGGAAGACTGTCCACAGGCAGAAAGAGCGGGTCCCTGTGAAAAGCCCAGACTGTGTGATGTCTCCCTCTTACCTTCCAGAAGTACAGAGCACCAACAAGGAGGTTGCTACATCTTTTTGGTGGGAAACATACTCTCTCGCGATGGTGTTTCAGCTGCATGGTCAAGCTGAGAATGGGGGAGGAGGTATGTGCTAAGACGAGAGAAACTGCAGTACGGGGGAAGCAGTGTGAAGTCACTTTATGAGCCTCTGTTTTCATGTTGCTCCCTGAAGTCATATACACTTGGTAATGACAACACATATGGATTTCAATAATCAAATAAAAAATCCATGCAAGAGAAATAGTTATTCAAAAGCTTCTTAAAGCAGTACTGGCCTTACCTAATCACCGTTACTTCTAGTTTCTTCACTTGCTCTTTCTGTAGCCTATTCTACTTTGATTCGTGTGGGATTTTTTACACTGCTTTCAGCTATCTGCTCTTTAGTATATACATTATTCTAGCCATGTCCAGTGCAGAAAATAAATTCATTCCAAGTCCAGTCATTCTGTCACACCAAGGGCAAGGGCTATTTGTTACACAAACATCTCCATCCAGATGCACTTAATGACAACCTTGTCATATGGATGCTATTTGTAGTGCTCTCAGAACCACAGTACTGTGCTTAGATTCAAACTAACTTAATTGCATGAAGCAAAGAACAGAAAAAGCAGAAGTTGGAAACTAATTGCTTAACAGGTCTCCACAATCTCTTATTAGAGGAACTAACAGATGTTAAAACAGCCCTATACCTAATATTGATTTGTTTTCCAGCTGGTTCTTACTTAACTATGTCTTATGATACATCAGTGAGTCACCAATATATTATTTATGAAAGCAGGACACATTTAAGTTATATTTAGAATGCAAGCGTATCTTACTAGAAATATAATATTTAGCAGCTCGTGCAAGGAATACAGAGCAGAGCAATTACTGCTTATGGGCCTAGTTTTTACAAGGTGAAAAAGAGAGTAGTCACTGATATGTTTTTATAGAATGTGTAAAATACTGCCAGAGGAAAGATACTACTTTATCTACGTTGGTGTTTGTGACTACAGAAAGTACACACATTAATCTTTTTTTGGTTTATAAGTGACTACTAATGAGATTAGGTCTCTTAAAGTTACAGAACAACCAAAGAACTATGATACATGGTGAATTATACAGTGTTAAGTTGTATTATGGGAAAACCTCTATGGCAAGTTTAGGCATTTCTGTCACAGGATGCTTAGCGGTGACTTGCAGTGACTTGTCTCATTATTTGCTATATGGAACCACTAAGCAAATAGTGCTGGATCAATTATTCCTAAACTGTGAATCTGGCAGGAAGTTACATGCCTCTGAAATATATTTCAATGGAACATGAAGTGTATTAACTATGGAAAGGCACGTAGAAGTTGAGTGTTATGTGTGTAATTCTGTTAGTGTACTTCAAGAGTTACAGTGAGTTGTGACCCTTCAAAAATAGTCTCCCAGTAAAGCAACCTTCTAGTAAGGCACAAGATGAAGGGTTAAATGAGGGAAAATGGGACCAAAGTGCCTTCCTATACACTGGACTGAGGTTGAGAAGGAAGAAGGAAGAGTTGGTTGGTTCTTTTTCATTGTTAGTGTTGAAATAAAACCTGAGAGCAGCAGTCTTGCAGAAAACATTTCTATAACTTAAAAGCTCTAGAAGTTCTCAGCAATATGACTGTATCTTTCTGTGTTTGAACCCTACATAGAGCTGGCAGGGATTATTGTACATCACGGGGTAATACCTCTGCCTTCAAGCCACATCTTGTTGCTTAGAGGAATGTGAGTCTGAATGAATGAGATTTGGTCTGGCATGTGCTGTATAGGGGCAGTGCAAATGCATCTTTCCTTCTAAGAGATTACCTCTGACAAGATTAAAGAAGGAATGATTCTTTGTTTTTATCAGAACCTTTTTTTTGCTATATATTTCTGTTAAGAGTATCTCAACAATATCAAGCTTATTTGAAATTTGTGTATTGGAGGGTTAAATATATTTTCTCTTGGCACATGTCAAGTAATTCCTGTTACCGAAAAGAAAAGACTTAGCGCTATAGCAGATTTCAGAGCAGGCAGTTATTGGACATTATGAGTGTCTAGTAAATTCCAGTATGAATTATTCATTAAGATAATACCTATGTAAAGTAGCTTTTCATACTGCTTCCACTGATCAAGATAGTTTGAAATTAGTCTTACAAGAGTAAAATTTGTTCTTCATTGAATAGGTCACTAAAGCTACGAGAGATGATTATGTTTGGGGTTGTAATTCTTTAAAGTAGTGTCTTCAATAATTAAAAGTCATGCTCTAGAATTGTATGTTCATGGTATGTTACTACCCTGGGTTTTACGTCACTATGTAACATAATGTTTTCAGTTTGTACCATTTGCCAAACTTTAACGGTTTGACACACTATACTAAGATTTAGGGGGAGGTTGTTTTCTTTTCAGATTAAGATAATATATCTGCTCTTGAGAATAAGGCAAGAGAAAAGTAGGTATTTCTCATATTTAAAGAAATCTGTATCTAAAATTTAAAAATGGACCTGAAACTTGTCACAGAAAACTTTGCATCAAGAATATGCCTTTGAAAAGTAGCCCAAACCCATCCTAGTTATAAACCATTCAAAAATTCATATTTCATGTATTCTCTGACTGCCAGAGCTACCTGTAAATTGTCCAAGTATTTAATATCACCAGTTGCACTCTAAGAGCTACAGATCGTATGAAACTCAGATTCAGAATCCTTGGTGCTACTGCCTATTCTGACTCCAGGGAGACAACTGGGAGCAAAGGACTTTTTCCCCAGGGCACTTCTCATCTCTTCCAACCAGATTTAGAATCACATTGAACGATTCTGTCTTAGAGAAACATAAATGGGATAGGACTAGGAGCCGCACAATAGGCTAAGGGAGCAGTAGTAGGATGGAGAAGCAGCTGCGACTTTAGCATGCAAGAGTCTCTCCTAGAGAAAAAGCCTTTTGAGAGGGAGGAAAAACTGACAAAAAAGGTCTTTCCAACCTCTCTCATATAAATAAAAGGGAAACCCAGTGTTTGAACTGTTATGTTCTCCTTGAAGGAACTATATATGTATTCACAAATCCTGTGAAATATTATTTATTTGTAGTTGACCCATGGTACATGTCTCTAGACATTCTTGGAAAGAAGAAGGAAAACACTTTAGGCCAACACTTCCTTGATATGCACAAAGAATTAAAACATAAGTTGTCACTAAGTAGGAGACTGTCTTAGGGTGAATTAGTTGCTTCAAACAATGTTGAATCTTGGAATTTGTTGGGCTTTGTGAAACTGTACTGAAGAGGAAGAGAGAGAGACTTGCAACGTTTGCTGTGAGACTTCACTAAATAATGCAGTGAATTAGATTCATGCTTCAACTCTATGATCACCTTCGTGTATGACATGGAAAAAGCATGGTGTTGCATGAAAGGTGTAAAGTACTGAGAGCTTAGCTTTAAAACAGGCACTAGATAAAGTTCCAACTGTAACTACTGCAAAGATGCTTTGAATTAAGTGTCTTTGTACTGGTATTTTGTTAACATTAATAGAATTCTAACTTTCAGCAAATATCAAGTTTGTACTAATGTACCTTATTGCCAAAATATAGTTTATTACTATGGAAGTTTAGCATTTGTGCTACAAAGCTTACCAGGCTTTTAAAAATGCAGGCATCTTCCTGAGAACAATGTAAATACGATCTTTCCAAGTTTGACTCTGAAATGTTAGTTTTGCAATGTCCATTCTCATATTTTAGGTGTGCTTGATGGAGCTGAATTGTACTGAATAAACTGCTGATCTGTCGTCTTTGGTTCACTGATTAAAGCCCACAACAAATTGCTGAGTAAAGTGAAGGGTTTTTCAGGTCGGGCCACATTACATAACAACTAAAAGTTGCCCATGCCAGAATCTCTGCATATAAACTGTGTCTAGCCGGAATAAATACAGAGGGTCCCTATGGGTTTTGTCTTCTGGTTACTAGCCAGGACTGAAGCCCCGTTCCCCTGCTTTTTCAGTGTCGTTGTCTATGCTAGCTGTATTACAGCTATCACAGATATGTTGATTCTGCTGCAGTCATACTTTCATGCTACTGTCATCAGGTTATAGCTATATTCTCCTTTGCAGCAGTGTTGAAGTTCTTAGAGAAGTGACTTCTTTTTTATCTGTAGTGTTAAGGCTTAGAGGTAGCCTGAGAGCATATCACATGAGCTTTTGCTGAAAATCAATGTAATGATAAAATTAAGCATGGGAATTACTCCATGTACATTTGCAATTGAACAGTGTAAGGTCTTGCATGCATGCTGCACCTGCTGTCATCCCAGGCCACTCTCAGGGTGCCCCCCACAGCCCTTCAGCACCAGTTCTCTGTTTCTGCTCTGTAGCAATACCCTTGCCATCCTGTTAGGCAAGCCTAGATGAACAAGGAGACAGTGCCCTTAGCTCCTACACCACTGCTGGGGCAGATTAATAATGTCGCCTGAGAAATCAACTATTCCTTCCCTCCTAGCTAAAGGCCTGCTTTAGAGCCAGGCTTGAGACAGACTATTGGTTAAAAAGTAGCTATTTTGAAGGAGGAAGATGTGAGATCAAAGCAAGATGCATGCTCTACACAGAGCTTACAGACCATGGGTGCGAGTAAAGCTTGGCTGTGCTTAGTGCCTTCCTCCAAGACCCTTGCCCTGCCATGCCAGCCTACTCACCCTCATGCCCAGATGTGCAGCGACCACATGTTGGACTTAGGCTGTCTAAAACTTTACTGGAACAGTGGCTTGAGACAGGGAAGTTCAC
Organism: Burhinus oedicnemus; assembly: GCA_008921705.1. Classification (NCBI taxonomy): domain Eukaryota; kingdom Metazoa; phylum Chordata; class Aves; order Charadriiformes; family Burhinidae; genus Burhinus; species Burhinus oedicnemus. Next base: position 5,760,308 of record VFFE01008050.1, read on the forward strand.
TCTTCAGACCAGACTTGCACAACTTTATTCTAGTTATCTACTGTATCTTGGGCTCTCCAAGGCAGTCAACAGTGCTGATGTTCCTTGTGCCAATAGAGGTGGCAAGTTGGTCAGCAAAGTCTGTATGCCTGAAACTCATTTCACTGTGACTTCATAGTGTGTTGCTAATGCAGATTCTCCTAAATCACAGTGGATGAGTATACAATGTATGTCTCTTTGCCACCTCAGATAGACATCGGTATGCCCTGCGCTATCTTCCTTCTTACAGCCATAAAGTTAGTAGTATTAAAGAGTCAGCATGTATCTGAGCTGATGGTGCTTGTCCTCTGTAAGACTTTAGCATCCCTATGCAGATGACCACTGGTCACACAGAAGTTTTAGTAAAGGGTTAATAAATATGTAGCAGTGAAGCATCTGGACTGTAGACTTCACCCAAGTGAAGTCCTGACAACTAGTACTTCACTATACTCTGGTGGGAGCAGATCAAGTAGAAGTTCTGCTGAAGCTAGAAGACCCCACAGTGTGTTTTGCATTCAAATCTACACATCAGCAGCTCTGCAACAGAAGCTGTCCTGGACAGTTAGGGATGGGACAAAAGAAGGAAACACCTCATGTAGGATGTCTGAGAAAACACACACACACCAAACTTCCTCATACCTACCTATGTTGTTCAAGCAGTGTGTGTAACCCATGAATATCCTGGAGTCCTCAGTCTTCTCTCTGATGGGAACAAGGGAAGGGAAGTCTGTCCTGTGGCTTGCTGTATGCAGAGTGTGTCCAGGGGACAGCACCTGTCTTTGCAGAACTTAGCAGCACACCTGTATCCATGTGCTCACCACAACTCTGACGCTTCCCTATTTCAGACACACACACACATTCCTGGCTCTCAAACCCTACTCACTGGCAAGTGTGACTTGATACTTGCTGGTGATCACGGACTCACTCACGCACCCACACTCACTCCAGCTGGTGACACATGAGCCTCTGATCCACAGTCTGACCCCAGTTACTGCACGCAGGCCCCTGCACACACAAACACACACACAGAGAATAGAAAGTCCCCACCCAGGAAAAGAGTTAGAAATGGAGTTTAATGAAAAGACAGACAGACTGCTCAGATCAGGTTTTTTCCTCATGCTTGTTCCTCCTCAAACTGCTGTGTTCGCTTCATTCCTCCATTTTGGTTCCTCCCCTAAACATATCCCGTAATAAGTTTCACACAATCCCAGAATGCTCCCCCCGCATCCCATAATCAGTGCCATCCCCCAGGGCAGGGACCTGCCCTGGAAAGCCATCCCCAGGGACTCACAGTGCTGGGTCTCACCCAGCCCCTAGGGCTGATGCTCTTCTGGGACAGCCCTGCGGGGCCAAGGCAGGGTATTATTTATTTCTCCTGCCCCTCGTATTTTTCTCATGGTCTTCTCAGAAGCAGGCTTCATGTTCAAGGTGTGGACACATCTCCCTCCCACATCAAGGGAGGGAGAAACACGCAAATCTGTCCACTTCCCATCTTCTCAGATTGGCCCTTAGGAGCAATAGCTCAGGAAAAGTAGGAACTTAGAAAAACTACCTCTAATGAATTAAGCTTTCAGACCCTCACTTCTCTAAATGTCATAAATATAGCAGCAGAGGTATCATTTGTCTTTTAGCTATGCTCTTGTGCAACAAATGCCTGAGGCTAAAAGCACAGAGCTTACAGAGCACATGTCAATGGCATTTTACAGCAGAAAAAGTGTGAAAAAGAGCTTCCCCATACAGAGATTCTGGCTGTTCAGATTGATTTTCTTTACATGTCTTTTGCTTTTTTAAACGGCATTGATATATGTGTTGTTCATTCTTTGATTTCACACCCCACTCCCTCCCCCAAATTAAGTACTGGCAAGCTAACGAATGAATGGAAGCTTGCTCTTCCTTCCAAGCTGCACTGAAAGACATCTCAGAAACAAAATGTTTTATTTAAATACTATGTATTCTGTAAGGCATCCTACACCTTTAGGCTAAAACAAAGCTGCCACACATTTATTTCCATCCTTCGTAATGTTTACTTGTTAATCTGTGTCAGCTAGCTATCACCAGACAATGACTGTGCCTGGTCCAGGAGAAAACATGACATTTTTCCCAAGAGAAGGTAAAGGAGAGGCCACCACGTGGGCATGAGCCACGCCGTGCCACCTGGGCCAGAGAGAGGGCTCGGCCCCTGCTTAGTTTACTGCTACAGGTAGTATTCTGAATCTTATATGCATGAGCCTGGCTGGGTGAGTGTCTTAAGAGGTAGGAGATGTAAGTTTTAAGTCTTGCAGAGAGAAGAGGTCACTGAATTTTCTGCTTCCCATTTTGAGCATTTTAGCCATTTAGCTGGTATATAAACTGGGAGAGGACTGAAGAAAAAAGGCAGAAAGTCACCCCAGTGGCAAGGGTAGTGAGATGACGATACGACAGAGGCAGAGGCATTTGGGGGGCTGCCCTGTCCTGCTGCAGTACCGTACATCAAGTGCCTGCTGAGAACATGCGGAATAGAGGGGCTTGGGACCTCTGTCCACGCTTTGGGACCTGATCCGGCTAAGCTGTAAGCAGATTCGTCTGTGAAAAAGCAATTCCGTTTATGTTGGGGAATTTAGGTAAAATATTAATAAGGTCAGTCAGGACTGTACAAGAATTATCTGGACTTTTCAAGACCACAATTATGCGTGCACATGCCTGAATTTTGTTTCAAATCTTTGGAGAGGGCCCTCTGCTGCTCAAACCCCCTGGGTCCCAGGATAGTCTCTCAGCCCTCAGCTGTGGCCGCTGTTTCTCCTTGACTTAATCTGATTCAACGATCCAATACTGGTCAAACTGAAACGCAAATTACTTGCTTTCATGAAGTTACTAAACTTACCAAGTGACTCTTCACTGGTAATAGTCCCTATTCATTACATACGGGAAAACTTTTGTGTCATTCATAAACTGTTTCCATGATTTTTTTCTTCCTTCCTTCTCTGACAAAAATGTTAAATAGCATAGATTTCAAATCAAATCCCTGTAGGAAACCCCTAGACACATTACCACACAAGCATTTTCTCTTTACAACCTCATTTTAAAAGCCATTAGTTACCAAGTTTTGAATGCATTTAATATTTTTAGGCTAAGTTTATAATTGTGATTCAGTTTCCTAATAAAAATGTTAGATGTTATTAGGGCAAATGCCTGACAGAATTTTAAAAAATGAATACATTATTGATATTATTTATCGACTATATATATAATCTAGGAAAAATATCAAGTTAGTTTGAAAAGATTTCTTTTTCATAAAACAAAGTTGATATTAAGAAGAGGGGAATAAAATTATTTATTAATGATGATGTCAAACATTCTATTATTTGCCTAGGACTGAGATTTGATAGGTAGTTTGCCCTTTTAAAATATTGGCTTAAGATAAGCTTGTTTTCAGTTCTCTGTAATTTCCCCTGTGTTTTAAACTTTATTAAGAATCAACATGCATAGTGGAGAAAGCCTATTAGATGATTTCTTTCCAGTGGTTTTAAATGCATGTGGTTCAGGCCTCTTGGAAAAAAAGAATACAAAAGAAAAAAAGAGCTTTACTAGCTGCTGTTTTCACATTTTTCAGGGGACTGTTGGAATGGAGCTTCTCACTTCCACTATTTAATCAGCTCAGTCTTCCCTCTTACTTGTGAAATGATGTTGGGGTATGCTTGTTAAAATCAACTCCAGTTCTTCTCTGTTATTACAAACCCTTTCCCCACCATCTATTCAGACATTCTACCAGTTAATGGCGTTCATAACTATTCTTAGCTTTCTGAAAAAAACCCATCATGTATAGATATGAATGCATGTGCTTCTGTGTATGGATATATGTGTAGTAACATATTAATTGTGCTGTTGGTTTGGACACTGTTCTGTTTGCATACAGCAGACATAATGAAGGCATGATTGCTTGCCCATGCACTCTGCTAAAATTTTGTTCCGTGATCAATTTCTCTTCACCTCGTCGTGCTGTGAAGCGGCACTCCAAGAAAACCCATTGGCTGGCGGAAGCAGCGGTGCCGCAGGCTTGTGCCGAGGACCTCGGGGATAAGCACAGAGGAAGAGAAAGCAGCGCGCTGTGATTGATTTACCAAACAGCTGTTCTGAGCCGCCTTCTACAGCTCCTAGCTCAGAGACACGGGTTTGATCATTTTAGAGCTATAAACACACACATATATATAAACGTGACTCAGATGATGTAATACAAAAAATATAGGCCTAATATTACATCGCAAGAATATTCCAGATTAATATTGCTTCCTAAAAATAGATTATTTTGCGTTATTATGTTGTTGTTTTCTATAAGCAAAAATATGCAGCTTTAGGTTATGATGGCTGAGGGGCAACATATTTAAGCTGCTAGTTCCTTGTTTTGACAGAAAGCGAGCCTGACTTTTACCTCAAGCATCTAGGCATTTTTAAAAAGAATAGAAAATGGTGGGCTGCAGGGAAGAGCAGAGGGTGTAACACTACAAACTGAAATGTAGTGACAAATGGGTAGAGGAATGTTTCCCTTTTCTGTCTGGGCTTAGAAGAATTACAGGCAACCAGAGTTGAATGCTTCACTCTCCTTTGAGCATTTGACAGTCTCCCTTATATGATACAAATAGACATAATAAAATAAGGCTTTACCTGAGTAACAGTAACAGATTTTGACTTTGTCCCATCCTCATCCAAACTCTTGTCTCCCTTACAGTGCTGGTAAATATAAATGACCACTGCTTCATCTAACATCAAGCTGGTTTTCTTCCAAAGAAAAGAGATTAACTGTGGCCACCTACATTTTTTACATAAAAGAATAAATTATTTGACTCCAGCCAAATACACACATAGTGAATAGCATATCAAAACTAAATGTGCAGTAATTTGTCCAGAAATCAATTACACCACCATTGTATCACTTCATACATCACAGATCTTATTGTCTGTATTTGAACCACCAAAAATATTGGTAAGGAATATATTTTTGTATTCCAGAAAAGGAATAAGGCTCAAACGGGGGGGGGAATCTTTAAATGATTTTTAAGGGGAAGCACAGCACTCTTAGGATAGCCATGAAAGGGGATATGATCTATCTAGTAGCTAGAAAAAAACACAGGTGATCCTTCTTAGATAAATTTCACACCTAAATTTTATTTCCTTTATTAGACAGTGTGAGAGCAAATCTTGAGACTTTTCTATATCATTCTACATTATCTGAGTAACCTTCCACTAAAATGGTACATCCAAATTACAACACAGAAATGTGACAGCTTATTGAAATGCACTGGTGTTAACTCTTCCTGCATGTGCATCAGTCACACCAATCAGCACGACCTGTGTCTACTGTTATATGCTTTAATTTGGAAGTATCGTGCTGAGCTCCATCTTTCACTACATTTCTACACGGGTTTCAGATAAAACAATCTAATCAGCTAAAACAAGATTATATGGTAACTGTAGATGCATAGCATGAACATTTGATCCCTACAGGATTTGTCTATTAAACTCATTTGGTTTCTCTCATTAATCTTATTGAAGATTGTTCTGCAACAAAGAAAGGATGTAATCTGCCACTGACAAATTGCTTCAGACTCTTCAGTCCCCATATCTTTCTTTTCAAAAGGCTTTTCCCTCCACGTTTCTTCTGGTTATTTAAATAAAAAAACAAGCTGAGGGAAAACACGTTTTGTAGGTTTTTTCATAAGCCTTTATGAAAATGCAGTAAAGACAATCAAGTATAGGTTAGGGGTGGACCTGCTGGAAAGCAGTTCTGACGAGAAGGATCTGGGGGTCCTGGTAGATAGTAAATTAGCCATGACCCAGCAATGTGCCCTTGTCGCCAGGAAGGCCAATGGAATCCTGGGCTGCATAGGGAAGAGTGTGGCCAGTAGGTCGAGGGAGGTCATTCTCCCCCTCTACTCGACACTGGTGAGGCCACAGCTGGAATACTGTGTCCAGTTCTGGACTCCCCAGCTCAAGCGGGACAGGGAACTACTGGAGAGAGTCCAGCGTAGGGCAACAAAGATGATTGGGGGACTGGAACACCTCCCTGATGAGGAAAGGCTGAGAGAGCTGGGACTCTTTAGCTTGGAGAAGAGAAGGCTGAGGGGAGACCTTATTCTTGCTTATGAGTATCTAAAGGGTGGGTTGAAGGAGGATGGAGCCAGACTCTTTTCAGTGGTTCCCAGTGACAGGACGAGGGGCAATGGGCACAAGTTGGAACACAGGAAGTTCCATTCAAACACAAGAAAAAACTTCTTTACAGTGAGGGTGACAGAGCACTGGCACAGGCTGCCCAGGGAGGTTGTGGAGTCCCCTTCTCTGGAGATTTTCAAGACCCGCCTGGATGCAGTCCTGAGTAATGTGCTGTAGGCATTCCTGCGTCAGCAGGGGAGTTGGA
>VFFE01008071.1:0-29957 GCA_008921705.1 Burhinus oedicnemus
CTCTCCCTCTCTGTGTCTGTAAGCTGGTCCAGACATGGTGAGTCAGGGAGGTGCAGTGAATTGCTGTGGAATACCAGGAAGAACAAAGTGCTGTTAGCAGTGTTTGGAACCCAAACACATATCAAAGAGCTACTTTTTGATGGTGATTAGTTCTAAAAGCAATTCCTATGTATCAGAGAAAGAAAGAAGGGAGAGGCTGATTACTGCTTGTTTTGTAGGTGGTTTCTTTTTTTTTTTTTATTGTTAAAACAGGCTCTATTAAACACCTGGTGTATGGTAGCTGTAGATTCCAATTGGTTCGCTCCCTTTGAAGTCAGTTTGCTTTTGTTCTTTATCTAACTTGATGCCATTTTCCACAAGCTAATTTGTATGCAACCCTGGTCAGAACCTGCCACCCAGAATTCTGTATGGGAGTTTACTGGCAGGGAGAATGAATTTACTGTAGGGATAGAAACAGATTTTGAGAGCTTGTGTGGTTGGAAAGTTGGGGGTAGAAGGAATACAGAAAAGCACACAAGAAGGCAGGAAGACAGGAAGGCAGGAAGGCAGGAAGGCAGGAAGGCAGGCAGGAAGGAAGGAAGGAAGGAAGGAAGGAAGGAAGGAAGGAAGGAAGGAAGGAAGGAAGGAAGGACACCAACAGAAAAAGAAGTTGTCAGCTTTGCCAGGGTATTGCAGACACAAATATGGGAGAGCTGAACGTTTGGGAAAAGCCTGACAATAGCATACCACTAACATGGTGGCAGAGCAAAGGGAGGGGGAAAGCCACAAAGACAAAGAACAACTAAAAATCACACTTTCCTTAAATGTTCTGTACTTTTCAAGATATTCTGTACTTTGGTATTTACCTTGTATTTGTTTTTTATGGACTTTGGTATTTATTGGTATATACCACAGTACAGAATGTATCCATGAACGGGAAATGAAAAAGCCCTGCAGAACCCTGAAACACTCAGGGACTTGAAAGAGCAAACCAACAAAAAAGTAAGCTATGACTTGAGAGTAGAAACAAAATGTGACCTAGAAGTCTGTCTGCATTACGCAGGTAGCAAGACTCGTGTTCCCTCTGCTTTGCTGTTACATTTTTGTATCATCTGCAATCCATAATTTGGATTCAAAAATGATTTGGTGGGGACAGTAGAAAGGTTTTCAGGAATATTAACTATTGCTCCTATGTCAAGGCCACCTATGGGATTTTACCAAAAAGTTTCAAAAAATTAAAAAGGATTGCTTCTAGGATGATCACTGTGAATTTTGTTTTGAAATCACCTAGAAGAATCTAATTTAGCCTTAAACAGAAGAGTGGACTTCTATAAAGAAACACTAACAACAGCCACAGTTATAATCAGTGGAAAATATCTTGGAAGGGAAATTAAAACTCATACTTTAGGGCTCAAGCTAATATTTATTATGGGCCAAAATGAGACCTAATACAGTGGCAGGGAAGGAAGAGGGCAGCTTAGTCCACATCTGCTTGCTGTTGTTTTCCATCTTTGAACCGTCTCATCAGTGTGAGGGAGAGCACTCTGGAATACATGGACCTGAAGTCTGATCTGTTCCGACAAAGCCTGTGTTTTATTAGGTTTATTTTGTTTAGCAGCAGCACAGTTTCTGGCACTGTACCATTCCCAAAAACAGAGCGCCCTGACTAAGCTGAATCATCATGAGATTGAACTGATGCTGACAGGAAAGCGCAGTGTTCTGCAGAGCTCATCATTTCTCACATAACATCGCCATCAAAGCTTCTGCCCTCAGCTGGCCCAGTGCTCAGGATTCACATGGCCTCCTCACAGCTTCTCTGGGCAAGAAGCACCTTTCCCAAGACTCATCCTGAGAACACACCACACCTTTTTGGATTTAGCAGTCATCCCTGGCAACAGAGATGTTAGGCAATTTCAGAGTTGGTTGCTGCATTTCCCCATAAGTAGGTAGGAAATTCCTCCAAGGGTTTAAATGAAGGTAAGGTTTCTGCCCTGCAGTAAGGCCATGCAGAGACCATCCCCTCAGCTCTCACCTTCCCCCACCAGCTCAGGTTCAACACTCGGAGACTCCCACGGAAACAGCCCAATTTACCAGCAGGTCCTCCTCAGCCTGCACCACCCATCGTACCTACACTGCATATGCAACCACAACTCATGTCCAGCCTTATTGAGCCTTCCCTGCATGTCACTAAGCTCTCAAAATCATCCCATTGCACCCTGTTCCGCACCTGTGGACAACATGGCTGAGAAGGAGAGGCCAAACAGTGGAACAACTTCATTGCACCCAAGGCTTGAATAGCCATTTCTCAGCCAAAACCAGAGCCTGACTGTGGCAGCAGTCCGCTCCAAGAGTACAGCCTCCTGGTGGACACTTCTCCCCAGAAAACCCATCAGGGAGGAACACACCCGCTGGTGTGCTCAGTGGTCAGACATGGTGCATGGGATGGTCACTGAGAGCAGTGCCAGCTGCCTGCCTGCCTGGCCCTCGGCACTGCAGCGCTTGCAGCCAGGCAGCGTGGCTTTGCCCACCGGAGGGCCAGGGCCACACAGCCTTTGTGGGGGAGGCAGAAGTTAACGGCAGGTGTCTCTCCATGCCCATGGAGACCTTCTTGGAGCTAAGCTGTTAGGCTTCAGGCTGAGGTGCGGTGGCTGAAAGGGTCAGCTTTCCCTGTGTGGAGGGGGCAGCCATGCCTTTGTTCACAAACTCCAGATAGAGATGGTGGTAGACCTCCTTGTGCTTTGCCTCAGCCTCCACTGTTTAAGGTCTGGCCTCAGGCCTAATTCTGGCTTAGTTCTCTGTGCTTTAAAGAAAAGCAACAGTGACAGAGAGACTTCGGTCAAGTCATGTTGTGAAAAAGGCAAATGAAGATAGTGTTTTCAGTGGTTATATATATCTTTTCTTCAAACGGGTGATGCAGTGTATCTGTTGTTGTCCTGCTGCCCAGAGGCCAGAAGACTCCTCTGTCCTCTCTTCACTTTTGTCATAGAATGATTTCACTATACCATGAATCCAGAACTCGTAAAAAGCACCACAGGTGTAATACTTTGCTGGAAATAGGATGCTTCCTTCTAGCTTAACACAGTGAATTTTAATGCTATTACTGGAAGGAGCAGCCTATTTGTTATTCATGAAAGACAATGTTTGCTCAATTACAATTTTCACATGTTTCTCAGCAAGCCATCTGACTGACCTGCTACTGTTACTTCTGCCAGCATATAAACTTCAGCTTCTTTGGTTAAAATGAAGTGCAGGAACCAATGTGTAATCAGTCTCGAACTTAAACTAGACAACAACAAATAGAAGTCACACTTTTTTGCATTAAAGATCATGATTTCACACTTTATCTAAAGGTAGTGGCTTGCTTTACAGGCCAGACTTTACTCACTCAAAGAAGAGCATTTAGCTTTTAGTCTGTTTAAACTGGGAAAAAACAGTCCCTAAATTGTCACAAGTGTTATTCAAGCCCTTGATAGTGTTTCCAAACTTCTCATTCAGCAATTGAGTGACAATTATCTCTGCTCCTGAATAAATTTTTTTTCACCCCGCTCTACAATTTTTTTAAAAATAATTTTCTTTATTCCAGCATCATTAAAAGCATTAAGGGCTCAAGTGAGAACAAATTTTCTTCTGCATCTAGTTTTACTTGTTTCAATTATAGGAATCACAAGACACACAACAAAATTTCTTGTTGAACACAAGATTTATCAGATATTAAAACACTGAAAATAGCTAGCACTAATGAGCTTCCAGTGTTGCTACCATTGATAGAGCTTTTCAGACCTGACTGAGAGGAAAAACTATTTTAAAACAGTGTTTGTTGCCCAGGTCAGTAGGCACTATGGACTGTGTTGCATGCTCAAAATCTTTCATTATATCTGCTATATATCTAGTAGCACCTCTAAAGCATGCTTCTCCAGAATTCATGGGCCCCCTCTATCTATCCAAGGGTATTTTTGAAAAGACACATCTTCAGCAATGTCCATGGCATTCTCTTCCAAACATGCTGCTAAGTAGGAAAATCTCAGATTCAGCCTCTGCAGGGATCCCACCGCAGGGCCCAGGCTGCAGTGAGGACACAACGCTCTGTAAGATTAGTGCTTTCTGTTTAGGTCAGGGTTTCCCCCGTCCTGGTTTTGCCTGGGATAGAGTTAATTTCCTACATAGTAGCCAGTATGGGGCTATGCTTTGGATTTGTGCTGAAAACAGTGTTGATAATGCAGGGATGTTTTCATTATTGCTGCGCAGTGCTTACACAGTGTCAAGCCCTTCTCTGTTTCTCACCCTGCCCTACCAGCGAGTATGCTGGGGCTGCACAAAAAGCTGGGAGGGGACACAGTCAGGACAGCTGACCCCAACGGACCAGAGGGGTATTCCATACCACACGACGTCATGCTCAGCAATAAAAGGTGGGGGAAGAAGGAGTAAGAGGGGACTTTCAGAGTTATGGCTTTTTGTCTTCCCACGTAATCATTACACATGACGGAGCCCTGCTTTGCTGGAGATGGCTGAACACCAGCCGATTGGAAGTAGTGAATGAATTCCTTGTTTTGCTTTGTTTACATGTGCGGCTTTTGCTGTACTTATTAACCTGTCTTGATCTCAACCCATGAGTTTTCTCACTTTTACCTTTCTGATTCTCTCCCCCATCCCACCAGTGGAGAGTGAGTGAGCAGCTCTGTGGTGCTGAGTTGCCAACTGGGGTTAAACCACAACACCCCCCCAGACAAGCAAGCAAAATGCTGTGCACTGACTCAGTGCAGCAGGAGAGGGCAAGGAAGTGTTTGCTTGCACCGTGCTTCAGGTGGTCCACGTCTACCGTTACATAAGGCTCCGAAAATGTCACTGATACGCTAACACATGAAGCTGGCACACAGGGCACATGGAAGTATCCCTATAAGTCATCCCCATTTTCTTCAATTAAAGCCATGAAGAATGTTTGTAAATCTGTAAATTATCATGAAATGACCTTTGCTGCCCACAGTACTTATTAAAAGTATGTTGCGTGGCTTACATAATGGCATGTGTTGCCCATTATTTTTGGAAATGAATTGGAGTTAAGTTTCATGTTGAGACCATCAAAGCTAAAGTGTAATTTCAAGGGTTATTTCAACATACTGCTTTCTCTGTGCCATGCCACAGCCTCTTCTATTTCTAGCCATTATACATATCTGCAGTAAACCAAAGTGACTAATGCATAACAATATTCATTCAGCCTCTCCCTGTTTTGAACCGTCAGTTGCCCAGCCAACATGGGTTCATGTGGAAGACTGAAGGGGTATTCCTGAACTTGTTTGCAGTTTCTTGACCTGGTTCATCAGCAGAGATGTAGCATTGCTCAACTGATTTCCTCATTGGGTCCTACTGTTTGCCAGCCCATGCTGAACAGTGCAACTTGGCATATACCACAAGCCCACTGGTGCTCATGGTTTGCTGCTCTCCCTTGCACTTCTTCCTGCCCTAGCAGCATCCTCTCAGTGATGCATTTACACGTAACTCCAGCCTCAGTATTGTGAGCTAGGTCAGGGAAGGAATGGCTTCAAACAAAACCTTAACCAAAAGATTTCTTAATTTCAAATCCAGGGCAGGTGTCCCATTGCACTGCTAGAGCTGAGGGGGCAGTCACTAGTAGGAGGGAGGAAATCTTTATGTTAATATCACCCCGCTCTACCATCAAACTACAGCCTCAGTCACTTTCAATGCTATGTGCAGCTCCCTGGTCATGTGATGGGCATGGTTTTGTTAGTAAATCTTTTTTCAGCTGCTCAGTTGCTAGCAAAATACAGCCAGTTTCCAGCTTCTCATTGCAGGTGACTGCATCTGATAGTGATGTTGTGCTTCACATTCAAGCTTTCAAACAATTGCACTCCTGTACTGAGAAGCATGCAGGTATCCTGTAATGTGGAGGGCACCAATGTCTGGGCAGGTCATGACCACATCTATAATGATTGGAGAGCTTCGCTGCTTGCAGATGTTGGGCAGAAAATCAAATACAAAAGGTCAAAGCTGGAAGAAATTCTGTCTTGGAATGAATTCAGCTGAGTTATAAAGATCTGCCAGATGTGTACCTGACCTATGTTTGCGCTTTGAAAGACCACTGTTACTATCAAGCATCTGTTGACGATGAAGTAGTGAAAGACTGTGAAGAACATTTATTTAGTCTCCTTCAGCTTTTATTCCTCTATAGAAAGGCTAAAGCTAGAGGTAGCTCACAGCAATAGCTGATGGATTATCTGACAAATTGCTCAAGATATTTGGAAGGGGTCTATTAGTCCAACGCCAGTGTACACTAGAACTAGACAAACATTCCCATATCCCTCTTCCCTTCTAGACGCAAATGAGTTTGTTATGGAGGTGAGCCGAGAAGTATCCTGAACAGTGCCAAATACTTTCCAGAGTAAGAAACTGCTGAGAAGAAAGCTCCTTTCTACCACTGAATATCTGACGCCAGAAGTGAACATGGGTAAATTTAACAGTAATAAAAGAAAAAAACCCAGCAGATGTGGAGGAGAGACGTTTGGACCAGAGGTATCTGATGGGTACACAATGCCATGTAGAACTGGAGTACCTGCTTCTTTAGGTAAAGAATGGTAAGAAACTACAAGAAAAGAAATGGATTGCAACTCCTGATTGTCACCTCATTAGCCAACACTCAGGGAGAGAGGTAAGGAAGAAAGAGTTCGTGGGAAGTTAGAGTTGCTCTAGATTTCAGCTGGTACAAGGAAGACATAGATTATCCATTTGTTAGATTCCAACACATGTAAGCACTATTTATCTGAAACTGTGAGGGGATCACACAATAAATCATTTACAACACTAATTGGCTTCCTCCTTGTTGGTCTCTCTGCAAAAGTCAAGGACTCAGTAGAAGTCCTTTTGCCTCCTCCCCAAAGACAGCCTGCTTGTTTAGCCACCACTGGGGACCCCAAGCACCCCTCACAACCAGATTTGGCCACCTCAGCTTGCCCTCTGGATTCATTTGGATTCATTACTGCAGGCCACTATGCCATGCTTCTTGATGCCCATGAACTTGAGATGTTGTCAAGCCAGGTGCTTCGAAATGCCACCATTGCCCCCTCTCCCCAGAAGCCACAAAGAAGCAGTGTTTCATGTATCTTTCACTCCAGCAATCACCTTTTCCTGGGCGTTCCTCCTTCCAGCTGGCCACAGCATTACATCCCCAGTGTGCCAGCTTCATGCATGCCTCTAAGATGCATGGTCACCTGGTGACTCACCCTGATGCCAAAGGTGCTGTCGTCACACATTACCTGCCAAAGGTTGCTCAGTAAGATGCTCTGCAATTTTATTAAAAATACCTGGATTAGAAGTTGCATTATAAATGTAATAGCTCATTCATTCTCTTAGAAAAGGAAATGCTTTTTACATTCTGCTTATGGTCTATCTGGCGACACAAAACCTGTTATTGTGAGGATACCTCACGTCCCTTTGGACACTCCATAAATAAAGAAGCAAAGTTACAGATGGTTGTGGGTGTGTCAGGCCCGGGTCTTCCCACCAGCTTAGTCATGGCTCTTTGCAGTAAATACTGGCATTTGTCCCCTTGATAACCAATAAACAATAATTCATGGCAAGAGAAAGATAATTACAAGTCAAAATAATTATATTGTGTAGATAAAATATATCTCAACCAAACAAAAGCACTGTCATCAATGTGAAAGCATTGTACAATTCAGCCATCAATAACTTTCTGGCTGTATCCTTTAGGGATGACTAGTTACAGGACAAGATAACAGCTCTCTATGTGAGGCAGTCACAGACCTGAGTCAGAATCAGTTAATGGGGACCAGATTTTTAATCACAGACACATGACCTTGCAAGACTTCTGGAAACATCTAGGCACATATATGAAGACATTATTTGCTTGGACAATAGGGAAATATATACTTAGGCACCCTAGTCTAGCACATAATCGTTCTTTAAGTCATATACTAGGGTGCTATTCTGATCTCCTCAGACACCTCCCAGTGAAGGTGTCACTGTTACACGCAACATAATGAGTTTTAGAGGTAAATCCAATCTCACTTTACTCATGCCCTGAATTTGGAGGTCCTTAGATAAGAGATCAGTTGTAGATTACCTTGAAGCAGCATGAACTCATGGGGACAGGGCTGGTCTGGTAATCAGAAAACTCTTGTGGTACTGTTGATGCTCTGCCATCAGCCTGGCAGGAGGCCTTGAACAGAACATTTTCACTTGTCTGCACCTATTCTTCTCTAGTGGTATCTGGGGACCAAACACACTTCACAAGGCCAGAAAGGTACTATTTCCAACAATTTCTTGTGGAGACGGGTTTCCCAATGCTGCATTGCTTCTGTCAGATTAGAAGAATAAGGCAACTCTTTTGAACAGAAAAGGTTGACAGCAAAAAGCATCTGCAACAAATAATGATGCCAGAAGTTGCTTTTCTTTGAAGAACAAACAGAAGCAATAAAAATTTACCACTAAAGTGGGAACTTCCAGCAAACAGGCAAAAAGAGCAGAGAAAGCACAGGTTTTCTCCCTACACAGGACATGAAGGAAAAAAAAAAAAAAAAGATCTAACTCATAGTGATGAGAACTTTTGCTTAGGGTGGCTATTATTGGCACTTCTCATTGCCCAGGCAGAATGGCAACAGTGCAACAGTGAATGAAGGAGGCTTAGGGCTGCTGAGACATGTTAGGAAGATACAAACCTTGCATTTACGTAGTGCAAGTAGAGATGTTGCCCTGAAGAGTCCTTGTAGTCACTCATTTAGTCAGCACTTTGCTGGGATGTGTAACCTATGCCCTGAAGTTTTCTGGTCAACCTTCAGTCTGGATCTTTGAGTCTGTTTGGCTCCAGAAACCTGGGCTGAGCTTTCTCCCCTAACATTTTCTTTTGAATATAGATATGAGAAACACCTTTAAAAAAAAAAAAAAAGTCATAAATCCTTAAGCAGGTACACTGGAAGGAAAGTGTTTTTAAAGGCACAACAGGGGGGGTCTCACATGTATTTTCCTCATTCATATTACCACGGAATCATGGAATCACGTAATTTTCAGAGTTGGAAGGGACCTCTAGACATCATCTAGTCCAACTCCCCTGCTGACGCAGGAATGCCTAGAGCACATTACTCAGGACTGCATCCAGGCAGGTCTTGAAAATCTCCAGAGAAAGAGACTCCACAACCTCCCTGGGCAGCCTGTTCCAGTGCTCTGGCACCCTCACCGTAAAGAAGTTTTTTCTTGTGTTTGAATGGAACTTCTGATGTTCCAGCTTGTGCCCGTTGCCACTCGTCCCCCTCGTTATTAGCCCACCTTACCTCCATCTTCTGAAGACCCAACAGAGATGACACAAACAAGGCAACCTATCTTCCTTCCCCTGTCCCTCCTCCTGTCTGGGAGACTCTCCTTGCATTCCTCCTTTCAGTGCTGGCTCAAGGATGCATGAGAAGAGCAGAATAAAAAGGTACCTGAAAAAGAGTCAACAGATGGTCCTAAAGAGCAGCGAAGACAGAGGAAAAATTCCTCTGACTCACAGTAAGACAATCTGAGCAAGGTTAGGGAGTGCGGAAACACAGCAAGCCAAGGAGAAAGCAGCTGCAGCAAGGGGAAGAGCAAACATGCACTCAACCGTCTTCTGTTCCCTACCAGACGGAAAGGCTGGGCAGATATTTCCCCCTCCTTCCCCTGTCTCTGCCACTGCTCCTTTCATTTATTTCATGTTGCTCCAGCTAATATTTAGTCTCCTGCTTCAGTCTTTCTAAGCTGCTTGACACGAGCATTTAGGCTGCTGATGTTAGAATTGGGATGTTTTCAGGTGCTTCTGATGGTTAAGGGCTAACAAAAAGTGCTTTGGAAAAGTATGACAAAACAGAAGAAATTAAGCAAGGTTGTTTCATATGGAAAAATATTAGGCCTCAGAAATGGAAATATTTTGTGGACATGCCTTGGTTTTTAAAAACTTTCCTGTTGAAGGCTTTCCCAGTCCAAGACAGATTTTTGGGTAGAAGCTTGTGGAATAGCTTTAAGAGGAGAGTCTGACTCTATAAAGCCCTGTCTGTGGTTAGCATACTGAACACATGTCTATTTACTGCAAACATGTCCTTAGCCCTTTAGCCTTCTCTCTTTTATTTCTTCCAGAAAAGTTTCATTATGAATCTAGTTGACATTTTTTAAGAAAGGGAATTGCAGTTCTCTTACCAGTGCTTGCTCTGCTTCAACATCAAGGACACGGGACTTATAAATTCTCATCTGCACAAGCGAGTTGCCCGCCAGATAGGCATGTCATTGTTCATTGCTGTGAGGAACAGAAGGAGGCTATGTACAGGGAGTACTGATCAGAAGAAAGTACAGGCATTAGAAGTCCACCAGTGTAGCGTAAGTATAACTGGGAGAAAAACATGCCATCTTCCTCAATCTCCTATCCATTCTCACTTGTTGCTGTACAAGGAGAATAAAGTTGTCATGCTGACTCCAGACTAGTCTGTGGATTGCCTCCTTTGATTTGCTTTACTGCCTGTAGCTCCCTGTACTTGCTTAGATGAAGCTACACTAATCTGTGGTGGCCTCTGCATCTAGCCTTGTCCCAAAGTCCTGAAGAGAGGGGAAGTCAAAGTAGACAAGAGTGGCTACCAGCATTGCGTGTGAGCAGATGTTGATGACAACTATGGAGATTTTGCAAGGAGGGCTACATCCAGCCACCTTAAGCAATGCGTGCAAGTGCCAATGGTGTTTGACTGTAATTAGACACCATTAGGTCCTGTGCAGTTTTAAGCACACATGCTGTAAGGCCTATTTTGGAGACACACCATGCTACATCTTTTCATATCCACAGCACTGAGGCTTAGAAAGTTGCCATAGGAAACACCTTATGTCATTGTACCAAGAGGTAAATGCCTACAGTCAGCTCTCATTGCTGTCGATCCTCAAAGAGGCAGATCTGCTGAGGCAACACAAAGAAACTGAAGCATATTTTGAGGTGATAGGCTCTGTAAATATCGAATAATACGTGAGCACAATGATGAGTGCTGCAAGACCATCAGTTATAGACTCTGAGTGTTGTAACCTCCACCTCCTCTGGCGACAGGTTAACCCTTGCCCACCAAACCCAGCTTTTTCTGAAAGGAACTGCTTTCTTTGTGCAACAGCTGGACAGTCTGCTGGGCTTTCTGCCAAAGGGTTTGTGAAAAACAAAACTGATGAAGAGACAAAAGGATTCCACTTGAGAGACAAGGCTAAATCCCAGCAGTTTGTGAATGTACACCATTCCTGGTGGTATGTGTTACTAGGTGGTGCCTGTAAATGCACTGATTTTATAACCAGGGATTTGTTTACAAGGCTGAAACCTAGGCCTGCAACTGCTTTTGAAGATATACGTGCTAAGGAAAGCTGCACTCAACTACAAAACTTAACCTGAAGGTGTTTTTTAGGTGCCCAGTTGCAAGCCCTGTGCTCATACCTCTTCTGGGAGGTTCAGATGCCTCCTTAAAAGCCAGTTGTGGAGCAGATTTTCAGCAGCACTGCTCTCCAGCTACAGCTCAAGTCAATAGGTTCAATAGGACTGTAACACTTTGGAAAGCGTATGTTCTGTAAGAACACCTGTCTGGAAGAAATACCACATCTCTGCTTCCTCACAAGAACTGGTGCCCGCGTGACTTGCACGCATATTCTTTTGCAAAGGCGATGGCCTTAATTCTCCCTTATTTTGATGACTAAGCATGTTACAACATCTAGAAACAATTAAAAATACACAAAGTGGCAGACAAAATTAAAAATACACAAAATGGTTACACGCAACAGGAAACCAGTTTGAAGGTTTGCAGTGAAGGTAAGAAGGGAAGGTCTTTAAAGCCCCAGCTGCAGTCACTCACACAGAGACCCCACGGTCTCCCAAAAAGCCACAGGGGGATAAATGTGAGTGGATAGGGGAAAAAAAAAGGGTGTGAGTGGCAAGCAGGGTGTCTATAATACAGTTACCCAAATATATTAATAAGTTTTCATGCATATCATACACATTCAGCTAATGAATTTGCATATGTTACATTCTGAGAGATTTAATTAGGAGGCCATTTATTACTAAATTGTTATATGAAGGGCTGTGAGTGCGAAGAAGGGAACAAGAGGCCCAGAGAGCTGATCCGAAGCAGATTTGAGAAATTTCTCTGTATGTGCAAAGATAACGAACAGTGCAATCAAATATACTTTTGTCTTTCAAATGGCTCAACCTGTCATTGCCCCTTAACTCAAGCTATAGTTTTTTGGACCCAGTAAGCAAATGCATTAAAACCAAGGATTCTCTACAGAGGCAAGTTCAGGCTTGGGTCCCAAAGTTCCACTTTCTGTGTAAAAACTCATCAGTGAAGCACGAATCACAAAAACCTGTGATCATAGGAGGTGCTTCAGGTACACACTTGCAGTTGGTAGCTATAGTTTTCCCTTAGTGAGGAAAACCCTCCCGCTGTCCTCCTCCACTATCCCTACCCTTCAGGCACTACATACAAAATACAGCCACCCTCAAAAAGCCCAAGGTTTTGCTGCATGAATGGGTGTTCCTCATTTGTTCAGAAGACTTACCAGATTGTCATAAACGATGTGGCTGTGCCAGCCAAGCAAAAACCTACTCTCAGGGGGTATTTTTAGATCCACTACAATACTTTTGATCGGTCACACCCTCAGTTTCTTCCTTTCGGGCCATGTGTTAGGAAATGTCTCAAGTTGCATCTTTCCTCCACAATGTCAAGTGCTGACAAGTGAACAGCCACCCAAAGTGCTGCGCTGTATCAAAGGAGCCATCCCAAAGCTGCACTCCAAATGGCTACACAAGAAGCATCCTGGTGCTAATTAAAAATAGTATTTAGGAAAAGGAAAAGTAGACATTAACTAACATCTCTCTCCATCATCTGCCAAGACGTTCATTACTTGCTTCATTAGTTTTGCTTATTAGGCCCCCACTGTCAAGCCATTACTATCATGTGGTCTGGTTATTGTTACAGTATATATGCAAGTCACCTACTTTGCTAAGCAGACTGGGTGTTATTTTACTTTTTTTTTTTTTTTTTGAGTCGTATATCACACAAACCACTGTTTTTTTGGTCAATTTCTTCTTTATTGTCTGAAAAGACAGAGCTCCATGGAGTGCAGGTTTTAACATTTTCTAACCCTTTCTTAATCTTAGGAGATGAAATCTTAATTATAATAGCATCGCTTCCAAGTTCCCAGTGTACACACACTCTACTTATTTACAGCTCAACATTATTTTCTCCAAAGTATTTATGTTCTTGTGAATTAAAAAAAAAATAATTAAAGAACAGACTCTCAGCTAGAATAAATCAACCTAACTTCACTCTCTTCTGTGTATTGACATCAGTTCCACCAGCAGGAATCTAGTCCTCAAATGGTAAAAAATGTCACTCTCCCCTTTCCCCATTATATTCCAGAAAAGAACAAATAAATCGTTCTGCAACTGTAAGGGTATCATCACAAAGGCACTTAGAAGACTCACGCTGCTTACAAAACCTTTCCTTTCATTCTGCAAGAAACTCACCGTCTAGCCATTATTTATTATTATTTTTTAAATAAGGAAGTAAAGTTATGCAAAAGTTCATAAAAAATGTGACCAAAACAAAAGAGCAACAGCAGCAGCACCGGGGTGATAAAAATAAGCAGATTTGGACTTTCATTACAGCCTGGAGGAGAGTTTTGTATTGAATTCATTCCTTAAAAAAAGTAAAAGAAAAAAGAAAATGAAAAGAGGGGGGAGAACAAGAAGAAAGGAAAACTGAACAAATGAGAGTTTTGTTGTTGGTGGTACTTTAATGACTTCCCTTTTCGGTGCTCTTTGACTGCTTTCCAGTCGGTCCCCTCCTGGGCCCATTTCTGTGGCACGCTGGGCTTGGCCGGGTGCCAGGGTGACAATCAGCGCCTGAGCAGCCTCTTCGGCCAGAGATTATTCTTTGGTTTGCTTTGTTTTATTAGTGGGGAGGTGGGGGGCCACAGGGGTGATTTCTAAACTGAAACAGAATGCCCTGCTGGTGTCCCAGGCTGTGAAAGACTCCGTTTCATCAGCCGTGCCGACGACGCAAGATGGCTTAAGTTAATCCAGTGAGACTAGGCTGCAGATTTCTTCTTTAGCTTTTTTCCTTTAAGACTCAAAAGCCTCAGAGGGATGCCGCCTTAACAGGCAGCTCTAGGGAGGCAGTTCCTCAGGATAATAAGCCAACTAGAAACTATCATGTTAAAACATGTATCTGAATATACCTATTGTCCACAGACAGAGCTTTCTGAACTAATTGTGATTTAGTCCCTCAGAAAATTATATAAAATACTCCATGCAAGTAAGCGATTGTGCAGGTATGCAAAATCACACACAAACAGATCTGAGTTGAATAGTTCTCAAATAATTTTTTTAATATTTCTAATGACTTGTGCAGTGAAAGACATGCCAGCAGGTTAAAAATCACATAATACTTAGTTTGTCAGACTTTAATTCATTTAATGCTTTTGAACAGTATCACCTCCAAAAAATGGTTTGGTTGTTATGCGCGAACAGCAGTTACCAATTATGTTTGTATTGTCCATGGTTTTTATTAGAGAGAGCAAAGACCAGAGCACTGCATTAGAAAATATTCCATATACACCATTGTCAAGCTGTTACACATCTTTACAGAAAGCCTTTTCAAATAAATAAGTAATAATTTTCCTGTATATCCTGCTGATATAAAAAATCTGATGTAGGCAACAGCTATCTTAGGCCATCTCAGGTAAATTCTGGCATCTGTCCTTATTATGAACAAAGCATCTTTCCTGTTGCCATCAGCAACTATTTGTAAACATAGAGTCGTATTTTACAGTTTACTTCTTGTTTACTGAGTTACATTATTATACCAGTAGTACAAGCTGACAAACTATAAAAGGTTTATCCTCCACAGTCTCCTAGCCGTTCTCCAGTCTCTCAGGAGAGAGAGCACCACACCAAGCAGAGAGTCAACCACTGGCACAAAATTGGCCACACTGAGTCCACAGCAAAACTGCTGCTGGGCACCAGCCTTCCCCAGACCCAAACCAGCAGCCAGTATCCTGCCCTGAGCTATTCTGGAATATGCACCCTGACAGTGGCGGCATGCCAAAGAAAGCACACCACAATAACACACAGGCTCGGTGTGCTTCTCCTACAGCCCACAGTAATGCCTCTCAAGTTTTGTGGTACTAACAATCATCACGCAGTCAGTTATTGTTACAGGAAGCTGCAAGCCCAACATCTGAGAGAGACATAAACTTTAAAAGTAAAATGTTACTTTTGCTGAAGACTTCACCAAAATCAATGACTGCTGCCTTGTTTCCCACATTGCCCAATGGATTTCAAACCAGTTTCTACAGGGAAGAGAAAAATGAATGCACAATTTATGTCCATACTTTGTAGAGATGATTGAAGAAGCCTAATGCAATGGATAAATGCAGCATTCTCAGTAGAAAAATACCAAGAAAAAAAAGAAGCAGGTAAGTGATGACTTGACCTCTCTACCCTTACGTCCTGGGGAGTTTAAAAAGCAAAAGTAAGAATGAAAGAGATGATTCATCAATCCAGAGAGGCTTACTAGTCAGGCTTTGGTCAGTTCTGAAATGTGTTGCAAAACACAGTATGCAGATCTTAATTTCTTGCTTGAAACCTTGGATGCTGCTCACAGACATTGTAAGACTAGGTATTTCCCATATATACACTTGGAGAACAGCTGCATTTCACAGTCACATCTAGGTGCTCAGGCAGGGACAGGGAATTCACAGGAAAAAAGAGCCTTCTATATTAGTCATGAGTTTCTCCCATCCACAGAATGGAACTCACTGTGGTCTGCAGACTCTTGCCTGTCCATGTGATGCTGACTGTCCTGGATTTTCCTGCTTCAGCACTGGCACAACTGAAAACACTTTAACAGGAATAATTTTGTATTAAATGTATACCTTACTGCAGTTGCCATGGAGATATTGTACAACGGTGATTAGGAGAGGAGGGAGGCAATACTGGTACAAACGAAGTGAGAGATGGCCCAAGATGCAGCACCTCTATTGGAGTGTAAGCTGCCCCCAGTCAGGCATGCTGAAATCCAGACCAGCTTCCAAGGCAGTTGAACAGCATCACACCCTGTAGTAAGGATCTCACACTGAACAGCTTGGTGAAGAAGAGAAAAAACAAACAGTATCAATTGCATGTTTGAATCACTGAGATTTTCTTATTGCTTGACAGCAAGGAGGCCATGTGTACCTGCCAGGCAGATGCTTCAGGAGCTACGTACAGTTGGGCTTCAGACCCGAAAGAGCCCAGAACGAGGCAGCTTCCATCTTTCTTCTGGTTTCTTTACTGTCTTATTTTCACATACCATGTTACACTCTTCTGACCTCCATTTTTATTTTTATTTTAGAAAGAGGACTAGTAGATGTCATGGCTATAGTTAATTAAGCAGCTTAGAAACATACTTATATTCCCTCTTCCACTTGGGAAGCTAATGAGGATTTAAGGCAGCACAGAAGACAGCCACTTTCCTTTCACAGTTGGGGTGAAATGAACTGCTTGTCTCAGGATGAAAACTCAGCATCATCTCACTAGGTTCAATACCTAGCTGTCTGGGAAACCTAGGTAAGGAATATAATGTGTATGCAGGCATATGCCCATGCTACGCTTGCTGAGCATGAAATCACTCCTGAGGAAGGAAGAATGCAAGATGGTAAAAATGTTCAGGAGACACACAGCTGCACGTTGCAAACATCTTTCACCTTCATTGCCATGCAATACATCTGCTATTTATTTCCAGCTATCAAACAATTTAATAGATAAACATTTGTTGTCTTTGTAACCATATAAATGTGATGATGACCACCCCATGGAACCGTGGCTACACTCAGAGCTGAAAAGGAAACTTCAATGTTATCCCTGTTCAGCATTGTTCCCTATATCCCTGTGGGAAGGCACCATTTCAACCACTAGTAATCCTCTCAGTGTTGTTAAAGGTCACTACGATCCCTTCCCTTCTTTGGTGGGACTGTTTTTCAGTACAAGAGTAACATGGATGCTCATATGAGCACAGATGTTTATATGAGCACCAACTTTAGTGGCTGGGTAAAACTGCATGCACAGAGTACCTGAACGAGAGCACACACAAAACCTTTGGTTTGAACTGCACTGCCCACAAGGAGGGTAAGAAGTAGGCACAATAGTAAGCCATGCCCAGCGTTTGCCTGTAATAGGTAGGTACAACCTACCCATATAATAGGTAGGTACAACAGTTTTAAAAACTCATATGTAAATGAGCTGCAAAATTCCCACATGGACTGGGACAGCCTCTGAAGTTTCCTGCTATACGCACATCAGTCATTTGGTGTGCCTGCATCACACACTTCTTATTCTCCCAGAGCTTTCCAGGTGCTAGTACAGCTTTGCCTCCCTTCCCACCGCCACTATCCAGGCATTCAGTTCTCTGCAGCCTTTACAGATAAGAAATAACTCAGTTTAAATTAATGGAGAAGAAATCAGTTTCTATACATATATACACCGATAAAAGATACAGACATTGAAAACATCCTGTCTTTCTGTGCCGAACACACTGACAATTCACAGTGGAAGAATGCATCACAGACTTACTCCTTTCCTTATGATCAACTAATCTAAAAAAATTATTTCAAGTCTTAGACCCCAACAGCCAAAAAAAGAGAACTCTGCTGTATAATGGAATTTCTTTTGCAGGAATGTGATTATATACACCAGAGCAAAATATTATGAACTATGGGTGTGCAAAAGATTGTTCTGGCTACAAAAAAGGGAGCATTTTAACTTCTTAAAGAAAATTTTGTGGGACTAATTGGGCTTAAAAGCAGATGGCTCAATTACGTGTTACGATATACTGTGGTTTTTTAAAGTCGCTGTGATTCTGCCAGGTCAGAATTTGTTACCATAAATTGCATGTATGTATGTTTATGTGTATGTCTGACGATGACTGCAAGCATATTTTACACCAGATGCTGTCTAGGGCGAGATACAGAGCCCCACAGTGGAGGTTACTATTGGAATCTGATTTTGACTCTGCTGAAACTCAGCCATGCCAGCCAAGTCATTTATAAGGATCTCCCAACTCTTGGGACTTCTTCCTCTCTTGAATTTGAGAAAGCCTCTAGCAAACTCCATTTTCAGCTGGCACCTCCTGCTATCAGTTAAGCCTGTGCTCCACTGATAGCAGAACCAAACCACAGTAAGAGTTCAGGGCTCCAAGATCAGTTTTAGCATTGCAGCTGATTTCAAGGTACTGCAGAGCTTGTGCGCAGTGAAGTCAATGAGGATCGGTTCCCCACCTCGGGTTCCCTGTGGAGAAGGTCTTATTGCAGTGTCCTGGCCTACTGGTCACTGCCCCCACTTCCTTACAATGTCAGATAGCTGCAGCAGTGACACATTACAGCCAATGCAGCCTGCATGCCACTGCTAGTTTTTCATGGCTTTATAGTAGGTTTTATAGGCAACACTCACCCTGTATGTGTGATGGGAGCGAGGGAAAGACTGAAGAGGAAACATGACGTGTTATCAGGTCCCTTCTGTCTTTCAGGGTCAGAAAGATCAGATAAGACAACATTCAGCTTGTACAGACATCAGTGCAATGAACTGCATTGAATAAACTACTCTTGCATCATAGGGAGGAGGGAGCCTGTCTGGCAGTGCTGTTCAGTGTGGTTTTCCACAAGTGGGAACAATCACTTTTACATTCTCACCTACAACAACAGAAAGCAGCAGTACACACATCCTATTTTCCCACCAGAGAGCAGGGAGTCCACAATGTCTGAACCAGCTCCAAGCCAGCTATGCCTCAGGTCACAGCATTTGCCGGTGCTTCCTCCAGGCTCCCTAGAATTAAAGCTAAATGCACACTGAGGGTGACAAGGCCTACACATTTGGGGTTGCTGTCTTGTTTTGTGTTTTTTTTTTTTCTTTTTGATTCATATTCAGAGCTCCTAGCATTCCCCAGCAGAACTGCTGGCTACCTGTTTTGTTGGCAGCTGCAGCATGTCTTCCTTCAGCAGTCACTACGCTGTGCTGAAAAACAAAGATGGAAACACAAGTGCTGCTTTGAATAGTTAGTAATGCTGAAAAGCAAATGCAGAGTATTACTGTGATAAAGGTGGACAGAAATCACAATCAATCTACCTTTTATTTTCTAGACAAAATACAGTGAAAAATATGCTTGCACTCAAATTTTCAACAGCCCACAGAGATGGTAAGAATCTCTTTCTTCTTCTATGTTTTTTTTTTCTTTTGTTAAGATTTCTGCTCCTTTTCTTAGTTGGCAACATCCCAATCATCTACAATTGAAATGTTGACACTACCACTTTTTTTTTCTTGGTTTTTTGGCACTATTTTCCAGGACCCTGTTTTCCCACAGCACTGTCTCTAAACATGCACACACGTTATATTGGTGATTTGTAGACCTTTCACTTCCCCCTAGGCTCTGTAGAGAGAAGCACCATGCTAATCATCTCTTCTCAGCTGTGTCGTTGCAAAGACTGCGTATGTTGAATTCTGTTCAGTTGGCCCCAACTAACTCCATTGGCTTACCACAGCTGAGTGACTCATTAGAATCATAAATAGATTCATAGAGGCCAGTGTCAGCCACGCTGGTTACAAAGGGGTTTGTAAACCTTGTCACCTAAGACGTGGCTCTGACTTCCCAGTAACATTAGACAGTGCCGTTTGAGAAAGCTTGGAAAATGCCTTTTTAAATCACAACTCCTACATGCTTCACAATGTGTTTCCATTACATTCATTAATGCACAGATGGCATTTACCTACTTCCATATTTCCTCTAGTCATCCACTACTTTCAAATGTGAACATATGAATGATACGTCTTACTAGTCAGCCTGAACTCTCCCACAAAGCTTTTCTTGCCAACTGCCCTACCAGCCTATTTTGAAGGATCTTGCTAATATTTCATTTCCCTCTTCTGCTGTTGTGCAAGACTTCAGTTGCTAATTCTGATGTGGAACGAGCTGTGATGGGTAAGGATTTTGTCTTCCCTCCCTGGGAAAGCATTAGCAATGAACAAACAAGAACATAGGACACTTCTAGATAAGAGAGAACCACATTCCTGTAGAACTGCTGCAACTTTTCTCCACAGCCCATGTCTTTTCGTAGAACCATAGAATCATAGAATGGTTTGAGTTGGAAGGGACCTTTAAAGGTCATCTAGTCCAAGGCCCTCTGCAGTGAGCAGCAACATCTTTAAGCTCCATCCAACCTGACCTTGATTGTTTCCAGGGATGGGGCATCTACCACCTCTCTGGGCAACCTGTTCCAGTGTTTCCCTAGTCTAAATCTACCCTCTTCTAGTTTAAAAGTATTACCCCTTGTTCTGTTGCAACAGGCCCTGCTAAAATGTTTGTCCCCATCTTTATTATAAGCTTCCTTCAAGTACTAAAAGGCCACAATAAAGTGTCCCCGGAGTCCTTGCTTCTCCAGGCTGAACAACCCCAACTCTCAGCCTGTCTTCATAGGAGAGGTGTTCCATCCCGCTGATCATTTTTGTGGCCCTCCTCTGGACCCACTCCAACAGGTCCATGTCTTTCCTGTGTTCAAGAAACTGCTTGGAGAAATCCTATGGGTTAGGACTCTAGAGAGTAGGGGGGCTCAAGAGAGCTGGTTGATATTCAAGTTGATATCACTTCCTCCAAGCTCAGGATCGGTGCATCCCTAAGAGCAAGAAATCAGGCAAGTGAAGCAGGAGACCTGCATGGTTGAGCAGGAAGCTTCTGAACAAGCTCAAGTGGAAGAAGGAAGTTTACACTAAGTGGAAGAAGGGACTGACCACTTGGGAAGATTACAAGAATGCTGCCAGAGCATGCAGGGACGAAACGAGGGAAGCCAAGGCTTCCTTGGAATTAAATCTGGCAAGGGATGTCAAGGTCAACAGGAAGGGTTTCTTCAAGTACATCGGAGGCAAAAGGAAAAGTAGAGAAAATGTGGGCCCGCTCTTGAATGAGACAGGGGCCATGGTGACAGATGATGCAGAGAAGGCAGAATTACTGAATGCCTTCTTTCCTTCAGTCTTTGCTGCTCAGGCCAGCCCTCAGGAGTCCCAGACTTTATAGGTAACAGAGGAAGTCTGGAGGAAGGAGAACTTTCCCTTGGTTGAGGAGGATCAAGTTAGAGACCAGTTAAGTAAACTGGATATCCACAAGTCCATGGGTCCTGATGGGATGCACCCACGAGTGCTGAGGGAGCTGGCAGAAATCATTGCTGGGCCACTCTCCATCATCTTTGAAAGGTCCTGGAGAACAGGCGACATGCCTGAAGACTGGAGGAAAGCCAATGTCACTCCAGTCTTCAAAAAGGTGAGAAGGAAGACCTGGGAAACCACAGGTCAGTCAGCCTCACCTCCATCCCTGGAAAGATGATGGAACAGCTCATTCTGGGCATCATCTCAAAGCATCTGGAGGAAAAGAAGGTTATCAGAAGTAGCCAACATGGATTCACCAAGGGGAAGTCATGTCTGACTAATCTGATAGCCTTCTACGATGGCGTGACTGGACAAATAGATGAGGGGAGGGCAGTGGATGTTGTCTGCCTTGACTTCAGCAAGGCTTTTGACACTGTCTCCCACAGCATCCTCATAGGCAAGCTTAGGAAGTGTGGGTTGGATGAACGGACAGAGGGGTGGATTGAAAACTGGCTGGCAGATAGAGCTCAGAGGGTTGTGCTTAGAGTCTAGTTGTAGGTCTGTGACAGGTGGTGTTCCCCAGGGGTCAGTCCTGGGTCCAGTCCTGTTCAACATATTCATCAATGACCTGGATGAAGGGGTAGAGTGTACCATCAGCAAGTTTGCTGATGACACAAAACTAGGAGGGGTGGCTGACACACCAGAAGGCTGTGCTGCCATTCAGCGTGACCTGGACATGCTGGAGAGTTGGGCAGAGAGAAACTTCATGAAGTCCAACAAGGGCAAGTGTAAGGTGCTGCACTTGGGGAGGAATAACCCCATGCACCAGTACAGGTGAGGGGCTGACCTGCTGGAAAGCAGCTCTGTGGAAAGGGACCTGAGAGTCTTGGTGGACAAGAGGATGACCATGAGCCAGCAATGTGCCCTTGTGACCAAGAAGGCCAATGGCATCCCGGGGTGCATCAAGAGGTGTGTGGCAAGCAGGTCACGGTAGGTCATCCTCCCCCTCTGCTCTACCCTGGTGAGGCCGCACCTGGAGTCCTGTGTCCAGTTCTGGGCTCCCCAGTTCAAGAAGGACAGGGAACTGCTGGAGAGGGTACAGCAGAGTTCTACAAAGATGATTAGGGGACTGGAACACCTTTCTTATGAGGAAAGGCTGAGGGACTTGGGTCTTTTTAGTCTGGAGAAGAGAAGGCTGAGGGGGGATCTCATCAATGCCTATAAATACTTAAAGGGAGGGTGCTGGGAGGATGGCACCAGTCTTTTTGCAGTAACACAAAACTTAGAGAAGCAAGAATCTTTTTTATTGTTGTTGGAATAGCTATTCTGGTCTGTGGTTTGGTGTTTGTTTGGGTTCTTTTTTTCCAGATGATCAAAGATGGACAAAAAAGCTTTTTTTGTTAATGATGAAACAAAAATAAAATTGCTAAACCTCTGATAGCTACTATGATTAAATTATTTCTACCACAAATATGCACTTATCATGCACAGGCCCCTGTGTTTCACCTGTTGTTACTTGCTGAGCCTGACTCATCTACATGACTATGGGAAAATACCTAGAAATCAAGATACTGGAGCATAGGGATTTCCAGCTGTGGCTCACTTCTTAAGCTAGACTATGTCAGTACGATCTCGTGGAAGAGATGAAAGAATTGAGGTGAGTTGAGATAGTCCACTTTCTTTCTTTGTGTTCTCTTGCTTAATCAGTCAAAATCTCAGGAATCTGATTCTGCACTGAACTATGAGTAAAGAAAGCATTTCAGTCATGCCTGTGAGAGAAGCTCTAAATTCACCCTGAGAGAGGAAACAGTACCCTGTTTCTGCATTGATTTTTTATTTATTGTTACTACATAGTTGGTATTCATTTTGGCATAACACCAAAAAATAAAACCTTCCACATTGCTGTTGCCATATTTTCAAGGAACTTCTGTCTATTTGTCCCTGCCCTCTGCAGTGAAGGAAAGGGTAATATAATGCATTCTCTTTCATCTTCTGATACAACAGAAACTTGGGTTATGACAATCAACTTAGGCTTTCCAGTCCTGTTGCATTTGCAGCTCAGGGTAGCTCCACGCAGAAGTAAAAGGCAGAGATCAGTTTTTTTCTTGTAACTTTCGAAAGTGATGCAGTATAAGACTAAACTCTGACATGCAACATTTAAGCATTTAAAACTAGTATCAACACTTGATGGGCCTGCTTTTAAGTTAAGCACTTTAAATGAGATTTCAGTTACGTAACATCCCAAGTGTACCCATCTACTGCTGAGGCACACAGCTGTTTCAGTTACTTAAGTAAAGCTTCTTGTTAGTTATTTCGAAGAACATATTTTACGCTTCAGTTTATCCTGATCACAGCAAAAGTTTAGCCCAAAAGGCACCTGCATTTGTAAAATGGTCTGCACAAATTTATATGTACTTTAGCGGCAGTCCAGAGGACAGGACAAGCAAGAGCAGTTTACCATTCCATGAATAAAATGAAGACCTAGGTTCTCAAGGCTGTTATAACCTTTTCTACTGAGGTTTACCAACGTTTTTCCATAGATTAAAGAGCTAGAACAGAATATCAAGGTCAAGACATCTCCCCCCACACCAGGAGGCTGGGACTGCAAAAACACTGGCAAGAAATCAGAAGAAAGTTCTTCAGCTAAATTAAGAGATGTGATGTATAAAATTGTTTACAATTATTAGATTACAGTGTGAAGATGAGCGTGTTATCAGGGGTCCCTTTTTCAAAAGCAAAACACAGCTGGTTAACACTATCAAAATGTTTTGAGTTTAAATAAGGAATCTGGCCATTCAGCTGCCCCCTCTACGTGAGTATTCTACCATGAGGGTTGCAGTTGTTTCAGATTTCCTACTTACACCAAGTGGAATTGATGCCAGACAGAAGGTTTGCTTGTACAGGTGAGCTGAGTTTACAGCCCTCCTCACTTTTATGGACCCAAAGATCTGACTGACTTGCATGCTTCACCCACTTGAAATACAACCAGGGCACAGTGTGGAAAGGAAAACTGTTGCCAAAGTCAGAAATGATTAGATTTTCATCAGTTCATTTCAGTAAAGCAAATAGTGTTCCCAGACTGTTTTCAATGGACTGCTGTCAGCTCTTTAAAAACATCTATTCAGTTCATCATGCTTATTATGCAATAGGTCATATGTGTTACTAAGTGTAATGCTGATAGCAGGGTAGCTAAAATTAATGCAGTGTCTTTTGATAAATTTCTGAATTTCTGCCTCTTCTGTTATCACAGGAGTTACAGGAAGTACATTATGGAAAAATGACGTCATCTTTAATCAAATGACTATTTTTTAAGAAAGACTTATAGGAAAAAGCTCATTGAACGAAAATGAACAGTCAGGACTTTCAGCATGAGTCTTGAGGAGCGTTGCAGAGATCACAAGGTTTAAGTTTGTCCTCTTGAATTTTTAATCTTATTTTAAGAAGTAATAATAATCATCATCAGTTTTCCACAAGGTAAGTGGAAAAC
The DNA here is from genome assembly GCA_008921705.1 of Burhinus oedicnemus. NCBI lineage: Eukaryota > Metazoa > Chordata > Aves > Charadriiformes > Burhinidae > Burhinus > Burhinus oedicnemus. The sequence goes on from VFFE01008071.1 coordinate 24,630, forward strand.
AAAGATCATACTTTCTTTTATTTAATAAGGATAATATTGATATGCTCCGAAATGTAATATCTTTACTTTTAACAGACTATCCCTAGATTAGATTTTTTCATTGAAAAATCTCGGCTTCTTAAAACAGCAATTATATTCAAAAGATATTATAAAAACATTGCTACTTATTAAATCCCAATTTGAACACAGTAGTTTTTTTAATCTAATTTTTTCTTCACCACAGTTCTGTTGAGATCCCAGAATTCATCCTGTGGAAGCTGTAGGCTGCAGGAGAATCAGAACTGGTGTATCTAGTATAAGAACCAGTGTGTAGCTGACAGACAGAGTGGTAGCAAGCAGCCTCACAAGGTCTGATGCAGCTCATGATCAAGTCATGTTAATCCTTCCCATGTCTTGCTCTGACTCTTACACTATTGCCAGTTGGTAAGTAATTTATTCAGTTTGGTCTAGTAGTTTCAAAATGCCTTACCCATTTCTTTCCCAAGGCATGGGAGATGTCTGAGTAAATGCTATTAAGAACTGCACGCATTTGCCATTGTCTGGGTACCAGCCACACTAGCGTGCTTTGGCTTAGGAGTTTTGAGTCATTTCATCCAGCATTTCAACGTGACCAAGCCTGAGATACAGGATTTCAGTAGCTGAATGGTGCATAGCATCACAGAAAAGCATAGCGTATCATTTCCCTGGAAGTACGATAGCAAATTGTATAGGCAGAACATAGATTATCTAGGACTGGTACTTGACAGAAAGATCCAAATGCAGCCTTCAGTTATGACAGATGTCCCAGACTAGGTTTCACTGCATATCTCAGCAACTGGAAAAATATGTTTACACAGACCGTATATGATGTGACAACAAGAAGTAAATAAAGCAGCACTTGCTTTTGGCCTGTAGTTAAACAACAGCTATTTCGCATAGCCCGGTCTAAGGGTTATTGCTGCATGATGATTATACTTTCCATATGCAAAAGAGGATGTCCAGTTTATTGCTGGATTGTACAGTCTAGGGTATTAGAAGTAAAGGTTTTGATTTGCAGGATGCATGTGGGCTGGGTGAGCAGCAGCAGATGACCAAGGGAAGCCTTGCAGGGCCTCCTGCCAGGAAGAAAGTGTATCCAGCATCAGTATGGGTCAAAAAAGTTGCAGAGTGGAAATGGTGCACACTGGAGTTATGTACTTTTCCAGTATGCCTACAGAGACCAATTCTGAATTGCCATCTGTAAAAGCATATGTTTGCAGATAATTTTGTAGAAGATGTTTAGAGATAACTAAAGGTCTGGTGGCTCATCATGCCTGGCATGATGCATTCCTCAACATCAGCAGCACCATATACTACCAATCCTATTAAACATGTATGGACAGAAATTCATGCAGTATAATGCATTCTTCAGGTTACTGCTGTCTTGTAGTTGTGCCAAAGAAAACACTGCACTCACATTAAAGAAAATAACATGCAGTGCACTCGTTTATAGAAACACTTTCAGCCAACAGAGGCTGCATCTAAGCAGGAAGCAAATGGCAATGATGTAACTTCACAAATGACCTTTAAAAGAGATAAGATTTCAGAAAAAACTTCAATAGCTAAATTAACAAGGATTTTAAAATGATCAAAGGCCTTTCTGAAAATCCTCGAGTTTAGCACTTCTACTTGTTTCATCAATAAGCTTGTGTTTATTTTTAAAACAAGCTTTATTTATATAAAGTAGGAAAGCATTCATAAGGTCATATCGTTTCACCATGCCTTGACTGTATTTTGTAGAGAACAGTGCATATTCTTGGTTTTCATTTTCACCTTCTGAAACAGATCAACACAAATCGAGAAGTTGAAAGATAGCTCTGTGCTTTGCCAGCAGATGCAGTATTGTGTTCTCTGTTAGATTCAGTTCAGGATTAACTGGATAAAATTTTCAGCCCCTGTTCAGCAGGGGATCAGACTTGGTGATTTGATAACTCCCTCTGGTTCTACAAATGTACTGGCAAACCATTCAGCTACCGTCCAAGACCTCTGCCGAGGAGAGGGCACTAACCAAAATACTGAGAGTCATTTCTAGACACCACATGGTGTTGCCATGTTGAAGAAATAAGAATCACTTTACACTTGTGAAATGTGTCTATCTGTACCACAGCTACAAACAATCATTTGGAAAATCATCTGGAAAGTAGCTTACTACATAGATAACATAAAAAGTAGAAATCTTTAATAATGACAAAAAGACTCTGTTCACTTTCAATTAATACCTTAGAATAAAAGAAAATGATTTGTTACCCGGGCCTTAGACATTTTAAGGCTAGGGCATCATTATCGTCTTTGCATTGCAGATGAAAGACTGAAGAAGTGTGGCTTAAGATGTATTTTTTAAACCAGAGCTTGTGGTACAATGTTAGCAAGATACTTAGGATAACACAACAGAAACCGTGTTTATTTCTATTTATTCCTTTAGAAAAGCAATCACACTTTAAAGAACAGGTTTTATGACAACAGAAAAAAAAAGAGGTTGAAAGAATACTGCCTCTAACTTCCAAATTTTGATCTACATTTTGATTACTGTTTGATTATAACATCCATTTGACCTGCTGAATCCATACTTTAAAGTTACCATAAGGTAGTAGCTCAATGAATAATAACCTTAAAGGTGTCTTAAGTGACAAGATAAACACTCTTTAAAGACTACTTTTAAGGCATTAACAGTAGCAGGCTACTGCCTACTAACCTTGATTTATTATATTCTGTTTCCTAGCATGAAATTATAAACCATTCAGACTGTTCCCACATTTCAATAAATATTTATGGGTTTCTTTATTTACAAATAGAAGAAGTCTATCAGGGAATGGATTTATCAGAAGGCAGTGAGTTCATGAGCCAGGCATTGAGACAACAGCTTATAGTAGACATCTTCACACTCCGATCTGGTGGAGATACTCCATGGGGCACAAGTCCTTGGCTTTGCTTCTTATTGTCACTGCTACCTATCTACATGATCTTCAGTCTGCTATTTTTACAGACACGCTGGCTATATAAAGCTTGATTTTCAGATATGCTGAAAATTTACTACAGCCACCAAAGTCAAATGTTCTCTAAGTTCATGAATAATATTGGAAGATCTGGCTCTAACATGATATTACACCTTACACAGTTGCTTGCACCTGTTAAAAACTGAGGTAAAGAAACCTATCCCTTGAGCTGAACGGTACTTTGTACTCTATCCAAAAGTGATGGAAAGCCATGAAAATGCTGTAATTAGTTTCACTGAGCTTATGACCAAATGCTTTGAGGCCAACAGCTATAGTAGAACCACCAAAACTATTCACAGCAGTTTTATTAATCATGAAATTCCATGCTTCTTTGGTGATCATTTTGTCTGGTGTTTCTAGGTGGGTTTTTCACAGGAAAAATGCGAAAGAGTTTTCGTTGTGGGCTAGGGGTGATGATTGCCAAGCCATTGTCTAACTGTATCACATGCTCCTCAGTGTGCAATGATTTCACAAGGCATAACAGACTCCGTGATGGTCTTGGCTAAATTTCATTACACGGCTATAAAGCAGTTCCATGGATGAATTTGTTAGTCTTGGGTTATATATATATCAATGAAAAAGCACCCATCTAATGTGGTTAGCTCTTGTTTCTACATGCAATGCTCTCATGACATAATATGACAAACCATAGAAGTGATATACCATTTAACCATTTTCCTCCTGGGTCTTTGCACTCTTGATGTCTGAAAGATGCATCACTTCCCTGTGGCCTTAATGGAGTATCACAGCCTTTTGGGCAGTACAGGAACATAAAACATGCCACACCAGATTATAGCAGTGTTCTGCTTATAGCAATAATGTCATGAAGCATCTTTTCTTTCTTTTTTTATGCTCCTTCCAGAAGTCTTAGTGACACTATTAAAACTGTAAAAGTGTTAGTAAAATAAATGACATAATAAATTTTAAAAACGTATTACATAGAACTTGAGCAAGTTTCACCAGCACATCTGCAGCATACAACTCCGTTGACATCAAATATGTTATTCAATGAAACAGCACAGTAAGTTAGAGACTAGCTAAGAAACCTGTGCATTATCAGGCTCTGATGCAAGCTTACATTGTGCCTTTTTACCAATGCTAAGGTAAAAGGGCTCAAATGATCATGTTATCTGTGCAAATACTCTGCCTCACTTCCTGCACAAGTAACGTCTGAGACCTTGCTGGAGAAAGAGGAATCATCTGTGAGAAGGTGGTGTTTCTGGGACCCTGCTCAGGAAAGCAGAGAGCTACTCAAGGATGACACCTCTGACCATGGGTAGGCTGTGAGGGCTGGCTGCGTGTGGGGAACTCCTAGAGGAATGAGGGAGTTGCCCTAGGAAAGACTTACATCAGACATGAGAGAACCTTTCTGCAGCACAAATCCACTATCGCACCAGCTGCTCCGGCCTCCAGCTGCACGGTTTGGATGATTGACCAATGCTCTTCTGCATAGCCAGAGACAGGTGGCCAGATCCATAAATGCTCCTAATATTCATTGAGTAGTGTAAGCTCCCTCTGACAAAAGAAAGTTGAGTTCCCCTTGAAACATCTTCTCCCCTCATGCCCTGCAACCTCGGTATCCATAGCTAAATTTTCATGACTCCTAAGCCACCCATGAAGCATCCCTAGATCTTAGCCACTAACACTAGAAACATTTGCTTTTAACTCTGAAACAAGAACTGCCTCTGAATACATGAGATTTAAAACTCAAGACACACAATTCCCATAGCTTTGTGTTAAAGGCTCCTTGACTGCTTAAAACAAAACCAAACCAAACCAAACTGCAAAATCTTTAGAAGTTAGACTTTGGTTAACATTTTATCTTCAGGATCCCCATCATCTCCTCCCATCTTCCTGAACTAGACATGTAAAATATTCATAAATCAAAGAAGGTGAACAGACCCCTCAAGGAGTGTCCTGGTTCTGGCAGGGATAGGGTTATTTTTCTGGCACGGGACACAGGTATTCTACACCATGTGCCGCCATGCCCAATCTATGGCGGGGAGCTGGCTGGGGGAGGGAGAGGAAGTCTCAGCTTGGGAGCGGGCTGGGGCTTCCTGGGGTCCGGTGGGTGAGCGCTGGTACAGTAACCCTGTGTGTACATTCCTCCATCAGTGGTGGTTGTGTTGTTCTCCTTTTTCCTTTGCTGTTCTGTTAAACTGCCTTTATCTCAACCCACGGGTTTTGCCTTTTTCTTCCAATTTTCCCCCACTGCTGTGGAGGTTGAGCAAGTGGCCGCATGGTTCTTTGGTGCTGGCTGAGGCCAAACCATGGCAAGGAGTTTTACTACAAAAAAAAAAAAAAAAAGAAGAGAAGT
>VFFE01008071.1:29977-55700 GCA_008921705.1 Burhinus oedicnemus
CTTTTGAAAAAAAAAAAAACAAAAACCTGTCCAGATGTCTGCAATCCTTTCCTCCATTTCCATTAAATAGTAGCTGAGAATAAGTCAAGGGGGATTGAGCAATGTTATTCACTGTGCAGATATCTATTTTATCCAATTATTTACATTATGATCCATAGCAAAAGAGATTCCTTTGTCTTTAAAAACAGAAAAAATAATACATGTGAAGCTAGATGCTGAACACAACTAGCAACCCAGGGCAGGTGCATCTAATAGGGAACATTGCCAAGAACTTGAGAACTTTGACATTTAGTTTTACAGGAGTGAGGGCCTGACCCATGCAAACTGATCGGCCAGTCCTTTGGCAGAGAATGGGGGCCCACTGACTCCTGAATACAAGAGTGGTCCATGACAGCCACTTTTCATTAGTGTGCTTTGTGTATTTCATTGCTCTTCACAGACCTCTTTCAATAAAGGAAAGCAGAAACCAAGTTGGTGGAAAGTTTTCCCTGGTTCATTTCATTCACTCCATCTTGCTCACTAGCTACAACAGGAAAATCAAGACAGGCTTACTTTCTCTTCTTCCTTTTTAGTCTTATTCCCCACTCCCCAAATTAGCCAACAAGCGATTCTGGTGCATTGTTAATGGTTGAGAAGAAAAAACCACCATGGCTAAAGAGTAAAAAGAAAGACGATGTCCTGAAGTCTGGGGTTCATAAGTCAACAGACTTTCCGTAAAAACAAGTTAATCCTTGTCAGCTGTGCAGTTTCCTTTACCTTCCTCTCAAGGATTTTCAGTGGCTCCTGTGAGAAACAAGGCATTGGACTATAAACACCTCAGCCTGACAGGGATTTCAGTATCATAAGCAGTGAAAATGAGCAGTAGTATAATAATTAGATACTCCCCATGGTCTCACATATTTAATCTCCTGGTCCCCTCTAAGCAAGAAATCAGAGACTCTTTCACCTCACATTATTTTTAAGAGGTTGTGGTGAAAATTAGCATGTAACCAAGCAAAATATAATGGATGTTTACACACATATATATATACATACAAAGAAACCGTAGCACTATCTTGCTTTCAAGATTGCCATGGGGGCAGCAGCAACTGGCAACATTCAAGTGGTTGTTTTGCTTTTTTTAGCATTTATACGCCAGAGTCTCTGTGCAGGGCTGAATCTAATTAGCATAAATGCAGCTACATGGAAATCAAAAAACACAAAGATATTTCAAAGATTGCAAAAGCTGGAAAAAAATTTAATTGAATGCAACCACATTGTTCCATTGGTTTGAAGAGAAACATAAACAAACTGCAGTCTTCTAGGTATCTAATTCCATTTTAGGAAACCTAAGACCACGAACTCTCACTTGCTCCAAAGGGAATAGCACAGAAACATAAGACACTTGCTGGCATAGAATTACTCACACTAACTGCCTATAAGGAGATTAATGTGTTTTGTGCCATTACCTTCAAACGCCCTGATTCTCCATATCTCACAGTGTTGATACAACATCCATATAGCAAGATTGCCCAGTAAAACAAAGCTAGAGGATAACAAAAAAATGTAATCAGCTGAGTTAACTTTCTTTTATGCCCTGCATATTTATGCACTGTTTGTTTTTAAAATCAAATTTCACTCAACCTACCACCCACCTAGTCTCCTACTGCGATTATATTTTATTGTTCTTTGAAAGAGTGAGGTCATAATTATTAGTGCCTAGCAAATGTCGACATCCTCACCCATGTCAGTGGCTGCCTAGGAGAGACCTTTCTTCCCCTACCAAACCATTGCATCTCATCTAATTTAAAACCTGGTGTCTATATCTTAAATTTTTTACCCAAGCATTAATTTTGGCCCAGTGTTAGATGTATGTGATGGCATGGAGGAAACACAGAGCATGCAGGCCGTGGAGAAGATGAGGGAGGAGTAGAGAAGAGTGAGGGCACTCCTCAAATTACAGTTGGGGTGACAATGTCCAACACAGCAAAGCAAGCTGATTGCTGTTTGGAGCTGCAGACCTGAGGACACCAGGGACAGGACTGGAAGGTGACACTAGTTCTCCAAAGAGCTCTTTGGACACCAGTGGCCAGGGGTCAGTCATGTGTGGCTGGGGTTTCGCTGGCACGGGGGGAAGCACCTCTGCACAGAGAAGGGAGCAGGCTGGAGACCACAGCTATCGAAGGACAAAGTCACTTCAAAGTCTGAACAACCTTTCAGGTCTGCACTCAAGTACCATTAGCCATGTCAAGAGAGGGTGGTGGCATTTGTTTTGCATAAACTTACTATCTGGGACACTGCAACACAGTATTTTCACTCCTGTAGGTAAGTACTTTCCTTAAACATCAAGTTTAAAAAGCACTAGGTTGAAAATAAAAGTCTTACTGTTCATTTTATGTCCACAGTCCACTGTTGCTGAAGGAGCATTGCAAATGCCAAGCTGACCTAGAAAGCCACACATCCTGTTCCACCTTGCTATTACTCTCCTCCTTGACAGCTTCCATACTGATCTTTGAACCAAGAACAAGACATAACAGTAAAGACAAGAATCAAAGGAAAAGAGAAGAGAAAGGAATCAAGACTGAAAAAAGCACGCTAGAAGAAAGAACTTTCTTAACTTTTTTAAAAGCTAGTACATGATTAATGTTTCAAAGACATTTTAATGTAAGACAAAAGTCTTGAAACTACTTAATATTCAAAATCAGGAACATACTCATGTTTGCACATGCATCTGTATAAACAGTATACACATTTACTCATAAGCTCTCACAAAGGCATTTAAATATGATTTAATTGCTCCTTTTTTCTTCTCTCTCTTTTTTTTTTTTTAACTACTGAAACCATCTCCTTTAATTGCGTGCCAAGGCCTGAGAGAGTTTAGTGGCACTTGAAAACATTGCCCAAATAAGCAAACCAATTAGATTAATTGGCACCAGAGGTACTCTGTGCTTTCGGATAGCACACAGATGGAAAAAAACCCTCAACGCGTATAAAGCTGTGTTTGTAAAGCTTTGTTTTCTTGAAGGATTTCATCTATATATCATGATGCTGTTGATTTTCACAGAAAAGGAATGGGATGTACACCTCCTGTCACAATGTGTGTCCACAAAATATTTTCCAGACCCAGAAATACAGACTCCAAAAAATACTTATCACTTCCCATTTTGAGCCACAAAACCACTCAGAAAACATACTGTGCATGCTTCTGGAGAAGAGAGGGTAGGGGAGAGGCACACAAAACAATCCCTTAAATAATGAGCAGTTGATTTATATTCATATTTCAGCAGTGCCATAAACAAATGTGTAATCTTAGGCTTACACACAGATTCTAAGTTCCAACTTCTATAAGTTCTCTGCTTTTTCAATCTTCTATTCTTTAGTGCTCACCTTGCAATACCCTAGGGAATTTCGGTAGAAATTTTCTTTTGGGGTTGTCAACATACGATCTTTAAAGTCACTCAACATTTTACAGCACCACATGCCTTCTACATTCCTATGTTGCTAATTAGGTCTTCAGACTGTCTGCATCTTATGCAACAGTCACACTAGGCAGCTGCTAGTGCTCAAAAGAATTCTGCAGTTGCAGTAAGTGGCTGGGCATCATGGGATGAAACAGCTAACCCAACAGTTATTGCAGACTTGGTGGCATACTTGAGAAATTATGTAGCTCTTCTGAGAACACTTAATACCTCTGAACTCACTCTGTTTAACTGAGAAGCAATGAAAGAAAGAACTGTCTGACTGCAAATTAATAATAGTTTCAGAAGTCCCCTGTGAGGTAGAGGAATATTCCCATTTTACCATACTAAAACTAGTATTGAAAAACCAAGAGTCTGATGACAGCCAGAGAGAAGGACTTTGTAGAAGCAGGATTATGTTCCAACAATCCTGCCCACCCAGTGCTGCTGTGCATAAATTTGTGTCTCTTCACCAACCTTGCAGTGAGCTGGGAACATACTGTCAGCTCAGCAGGACCGGTAACTTGGTGGCAAGCAGTTAGCAAGAGTAGAGTAGTTACAGTCCTAAGATTTCAAAATTCTTAAAAAAATTTAACCTAACTTGACTACATAAATGATCCATGACTTTGATCCCATAGGGCGCCATAAGGGAAAGGGGAAAAATAAATCCCAAAACCTTCCCATGATAGCCATTTTTTTGCTACAGCACAAGTTTGTAGCATCCAGTTTGTACTAACTGGATGATGAGGTCACTGATCGTGGACCCTGCATGCTTCAAAACCCAGGCAGATCTCCTACTTTGATGAGGACTTGCTATGACATGAGAATAGGATACGGCCCACGTACAAAAGAAAAGGGATAATTTTGATCATATGTGAGATAATCCTTCCCAAATGGGTGACAAGAGAAGATGTACGAACTGAGCTTCTTCATTATAAGATCACTAACTATCCTCAGCTTTCAATCTCGGATGTGAAAACATTTACCTTGAAGACCCTTTTCAATGAATGCACTGTTGCATTCACGCTTCCAGGCCAAGGCCTGTGATGGTATGGCACTGTCTGGAATCAAACCTGGGCTGTCTAGACAAGGAACAATGAGCTAATGGAGACTCACTGAAAGAGAATAGCATTTGATTCTGTTTCAATCATTTGATCTATTTGTTTCCAAGAACACAGCGCACAGATTGAATAGGCAGGCATTGCTAAACTTCCCTGGTACAATACTGCTTTTGAAACTGGCGCATTGCCTACAACAAATTCAATGCCATTGCTACTGGGCTTCTCAATTATTTTTTTTTTTTATTTTTTTTTTTACTAGCTGAATTATATCTTATTTAGATGGTAAACTTCTCCGTGACATTCAGACACCTGTGGAGTGCTATGCCTACTCACAGTGCTGTGTAAGCAATACTTTGATCTCGAAAGTATTATAAAAGTGATTTACAATGAGTGACAATAAGGGATTTAATAACTGTTTCAGTTAAGGCTGTAGGGTGTATAATAAACATCTTGCCTGCAAACCCTGTTTCAGCTACTGTAGCTCTCTGCAGATCCATAAAAACTCATGTGTTTAGTTACTTAAATTTAGAGATGAAAAAAATTCTCCTAAAAGTTCCAGATGCTGTAAAGAGACCACACTATTAACCATTAATTTAACCATTAATAACCATTACATTTTAATTAAAAGATTTGTTTCTGTGTAATCAACAGCCAATGCTTTCAGCAATAGTAAGAAAATACAACCCCAAAACACCAAGCGATCACTAACAAAGGATAGTGGTTGGGCTTTATGTGATAAGAAAAATTAATAAAAAAGCCAAACACCCCAAGCCTTTAGGCAAAAGCAGCATACAAGACAAATATTTTCAGGTGCATCATGGTTTCAGGCTAGTATTGCAAATCCAGTATGCAGGCTGTACAGAAAATGCAGCAAATTGAATGCGTTCTCTGTATACCCTCACTGCAATACATAGAGTAAACATTAACATACTCTAGTTGACTTCTTTACTCTTTAGTTTCACAGTTTATCAAACATCTCTGGGGTCTGTTGTGAAAATTATATATCAAATGTATAGAGATCTACTGCTGTACCTTTGTTTCTTGAGGTCAGAGTTCATGGTCCAATACTGTTATACACTCAGGCAACTAACACTCGATTATTCTATAGGCCCCATACTATGGTACACAATTTGGGCAATACAGGAGGATACCCACTACAGTGACAAATACACAAAACACATGGAGAAGAAAACAGAGTAAAAGCCTCAGTGACTGTGGGGACCATTTTGAAAAGTGAAGTTAACGTCACTCAAATACTGCGGAAAATTTCACCATGTTCTTTTTGGCAAAAATCTTCAAATGGTTGTTATTCCTGTGCACTTTCATAGATGGCAGAACAGAGAGGTATAAAACCCCTAGTGTTTTTCTTTCATCTGAGAAAACAGAGTGCAAGGCCTGACTTTGCTGCTTTTAAAGCTAATATTCAATACAGAATATCTTAGACTGGCTAAAAAGAAATTACTTCTCTCTCACCTTTCAGCATTTGGTGTTGAAATACAAGGCAGAATGGTCTGACTGCTATTTTTTGTTTCTGTTGTTTTGATAACGAAGAGATAAAAAGAAAAAAAACCCACCACAGATAAACTGGAGGATTACCAATAGACGTTAAGTAGGACACAATGAATCGGTAGCTCTGCTGAGAGTTTAACAAAGACACCACTGTTCTGCCATGCAAGAGGGGTGAAGGGTTAATCAGAGGTAAGAGCATACTAAAATTTAGGGACCGGAAAAGATATTAAACCTTCTAAAATATATCAAAAGCTCACTTTTGAACTTTTTCACCCTGCTTCTTTGGCATCTTCACCTCCCCTGGAACAAATCAAGATATCCTGATCTCATTAAATGACTGCTTAACTTACTTTTCTCAGAAATGTATTCCATACAGCCATCATTCACCAAGTGAAGAAATACTGTCAGTTTTCTATATTAAGTCCATTTGCTAAGGTACAGGCCGTGTCTGTGTTTCAGCTTTTGAACATCAGAAAAAGTTGTGGTAGTTTCACATTTAAGGGCCCTGTACTGGGATTTTGAAAACTATTCCACAAAACTATGCCCAATGTTCTTCAACTTAAAAATACTCTCTGAAGATTAGCCCCACAACCCCCCATTTTCTTAGTTCACATCTTCCTCTTTCTCCTTCCCACTAGTAAATTAACATGCCTCCACACCAGCCTTTTGATTTTTTTATTCTAGTGAAAATAAATTCTAACATTAATGTTACTGCCTCATCCTCCCTCACCTCAGTTGCACATCTGTCAACACCCTGCATTCCTGCCTCTCTCATGCCCACTCCCCACCCCTAATGATTTCTTCTGGTATTCCCCTTGAAAGCAATTAGCAGCACCAGACCTCATTCCCTCCTTCTTATTAGCAGACACACAGCGCCTTTCCTCTCAGCCTGTTTGCCTCCAGGCAGAACAGTTGGCAAGACAGTGTTCCCTGTTCTTGTCACAGCTTCTTGTTGAGGGCACTCTATGTGTCCCTCTTCCCTCTAGGACACAAAGCCAGTAATTTCAAAGGGGCGTTTATTAATCAATTTTCAACTTTGTTGTTACAACTGTTCATGCCTTCAATTAAAGCACCTTCCCCTTCTTCATGTATGTACCTGTATGTACACGTCATGCCTGACAAATACGGTCACCTTCTACAATGGCGTTACAGCGTTGGTGGATAAGGGAAGATCAACTGACATCATCTGCCTGGATTTGTGCAAAGCATTTGACACTGTCCCGCACAACATCCTTGTCTCTAAATTGGAGAGACATGGATTTGACAGATGAACCACTCGGCGGATAAGGAATTGGCTGGATGGCCGCACTCAAAGAGGTGTGGTCAACAGCTCGATGTCCAACTGGCAAGCAGTGACAAGTGGCGTTCCTCAGGGGTCAGTACTGGGACCGGTACTATTCAACATCTTTTTCGGCAACATGGACAGAGGGATTGAATACACCTCCGCAAGTTTGCCAACAACACCAAGCTGTGTGGAGCAGTCAACACACTGGAGGGAAGGGATGCCATCCACAGGGACCTGGACAGGCTTGAGAAGTGGGCCTGTGCAAACCTCATGAAGTTCAACAAGACCAAATGCAGGGTCCTGCACGTGGGTCAGGGCAATTCCAAGCACAAATACAGGCTGGGTGGAGAACGGATCGAGAGTAGCCTTGAGGAGAGGGACTTGTGGGTGTCGGTGAATGAGAAGCGCAACATGAGCCAACAATATGTGCACTTGCAGTCCAGAAAGCCAAACGCATTCTGGGATGCATCAAAAGAAGCGTGGCCAGCAGGTTGACAGAGGTGATTCTCACCCTCTACTCTGCTCTGGTGAGACCCCACCCAGAATACTGCGTCCAGCTCCGGAGCCCGCAACATAAAAAGGAGATGGATCTGTTGGAGTGAGTCCAGAGGAGGGGCACGAAGATGATCAGAGGGGTGGGGCATCTCTCCCATGAGGTCAGGCTGGGACAGTTGGGATTGTTCAGCCTGGAGAAGAGAAGGCTCCAGGGAGACCTTATAGCAGCCTTCCAGTACCTAAAGGGGCCCTACAGGAAAGATGGGGAGGGACTCTTTATCAGGGAGTGTAGTGATAGGACAAGGGGTAATAGTTTTAGACTGAAAGAGGGTAGATTTAGATTAGATCTCAGGAAGAAATTCTTAACTGTGAGGATAGTGAGGCACTGGAACAGGTTGCCCAGAAAAGCTGTGGGTGCCTCATCCCTGGAAGTGTTCAAGGGCAGGCTGGATGGGGCTTTGAGCAATCTGGTCTAGTGGAAGGTGTCCCTGCCCATGGCAGGGGGCTTGGACCTAGGTGATCTTTAAGGTCCCTTCCAACTCTAACCATTCTGTGATTCTATGAAATTCAGCAAGGACGAACGCTGAGCTCTGCCCTGGGACGGCAGAGCCCTCCAGCGATGCAGGCTGAGTCTGGGCAGCAGCTCTCGGGGAGCATCCAGGCAGCAAGCTGAGCAGGTGCTAGCCATGTACACATGCAGTAAGGGTCAGCAGCACCCTGGGTGGCATAAGCAGTATGTGGCCCTAAGAGCCAGGTGAGGGATTATTCCCTCTTCTCTGCATTCAGACCACAAAAGGAATACTTCCTCGAACGCAGGAAAAACATTTATAGACTGGTGGGAGTTGAGGGAAGGTCACCAAGATGGTGGGGCTGGAGCCCTTGCCCTGTGAGGAGAGCCTGTGGGACCAGGGCCGGTCAGCTGGGAGCAGGGACGGCTTTGGGAGCATCCAAAAGCATTCCAGGCACTGACAGGAGGGGATGGAGGAGACACAGCCAGGCTCTTCACAGTGGTGTGTGGCAGAAGGGCACAGGAAAGACATGGACCTGTTAGAGCAGATCCAGAGGAGGGTCAGAGGCCTGTGAAGAAAGGTTGAGAGAGCTGGAGTTGTCTATCCTGGAGAAGATGAGGCTCCAATGGAGACCTTGTTGTGGCCTTTCAACAGATAAAAAGGGCTTATATGAAAGGTGGAGAAAGACTCCAGCAGGGCCTGTAGTGACATGACAAGGGACAACAGTTTTGAACTGAAAGAGGGTAGATTTAGATTGGACAAAAGGAAGAAAATTTTTTTTACTCTGAGGGTGGTGAGCCACTGGAACAGGTTGCCCAGAAAAGCTGTGGATGCCCCATCCCTGGAAGTCTTCAAGATCAGATTGGATGGGGCGCTGAGCAACCTGGTCTAGTGAAAGATATCCCTGCCTGTGGCAGGGGGTTTGGACTAGATAATCTTTAGAGGCCGCTTCCAACCCAAACCATTACGTGACTCTATGATACAGTATGTGCATGTATAATTATACCAATGATAATATTTCTTCTTACATAAAATCTACAGCCAACCAAGGGTGTTTGGATTGTAAGATGGTATATCTAAGTTGTTGAAAAGGCTCCTTTAAAATTATTTCCATTTACTGTTAATAGAGGAAGATCTGTACCAGCTTTGCTCCTTGGAGGAAAAACTCCTCATCCAGGAAGAAAAAAAGCCTGTTCTTAAAGGAACAGTGCCATAAGGTTTATAAGAGGGTGCCTGGTTGCTCAAAGCAACATTTAGTTTACTTGGACACTCAGTGTATGAGAAAGGCCCAACACCAAGAGGTTCCCAAAGGCTTTGGCAAAAGCCCCTTGCATGGACAAACCATGGGGTTGGACCAGATGACCTCTCAAGGTCCCTTTCAACCTCAACAATTTTGTGAAACTGATTCAATCTTGCTTTCCCCGCCTCAACTCCTTTTGAAGACAAAACTGTATATCCAGTGCTGATCTAGGCCCTGAAAGGTTTGGCAGATGTCTAATGCATCGCATTGTCAAGGGAAGAGCTTGAGTCCTGATGTTTTATTGTTAACTACTGTAGAATGTGAACCAGGAAGGAAGACATTGCACAGATGGAGAGGGAACAACTTTCACTCCCCCCTCAAAAAATATCTGTAACTGCAAAAGAGTAAAGGATAAAGAAAATTTATCTGAGCAACCAACACTGTTGCTAATCCTGAACATAATTCAACTTAAAGCAAGGCACTGCAGAACTCTGTTGCACAGTTGCAAGACAGTAGCAAGTGCCTACTCTAGCCACCCCACTCCTAATACCTGAGATAATGCAAAGAGAAAGGGCTGTTGAGCACAGAAAAATCCCAGTAGACACTCATAATAATTCATTTTTACATAGGTGGTGTGCAGATGTCCAAGGGAGCTTAGGTAAGAGACAGTCAAAAACTAACTGAGTACTTTAATCACTTACTTCACTGGCTACACAGGCTGAAACAGTCTTATTCACACATTTCTATAATAATAATAAAAATAACATTTCTAGGCTGCCCTGTTTGCAGTGGTCCAACAGACCATCAAGGGCTCCATCAAGCCACATCCTAATCTTGGATGTGTACACTTTCACAGAAGCTTCATCTTAACTCATCCTCTTATTATACATTAACAAAAAGTGACACTAATGAAAGCGGTACTAACTTCTCACACCTAAGAGAATTTTTGAAGGAAGACATTTTAGATGCTTTTATTTTTCAGACAGAACTAGAAAATAAAAATAATAATAAAAAATAAATTACTATAGTGTTCCACTTCTATCTTGTCATGTCCTACCCAAAGGATGTAAAAATCACATGAAAATAACCCCACCCCAAACCTAACCAGGTCCCTAGCAAGCATGAAACTTCTGAGTGGGGACTACAACAATCGCGAAGAATAATTCAAATATTTAGGTGAATAGGCAAAGTGAAAGCTTAGCTGCTCATGAAAGCTGAAAGAAAACTGCTTTACCTTGGATAGCCTAGGTGGTGCTGGCTAAGCCTACCCTGAATGCGTCCTCTGCATTGCTCAAAAACTAAGCCCTCCTGTGGCATTTTGTACTGTTTTCTAGACCACCCACTCAGACGTGGATACACAAACCACATGTGCTAGCAATGTCTGCCCTGCACTGAAAGCAATATCAACATTACGACCTTATTACTTGTGCAGCCAGGCTTTTAATACAACTTATTTATCTTTTCAATACCTTTGATTTCTTAATGGTTTGTATGTAGTGTCTCTACTGGCTGTTAGATGCTTAAGGATTTCAAAGAGCAATATGACTGTTGGGAAAAAGCACCATTATCAGAGTGAAAATATTTTTAGCATATTTTTCCTCCCCTTCTTCAGAGATAGGCTTTATTTCTAGGTCTTACTAAAAAGATGTTACTGACAGCTTCACATACCTACTACTTCCTAAACAGGACCCAGACCTTGAATTCTGTCCCTCTGCAAGCAATGATAAAAGGTAATAATTTATTCCTGTGATGAGAATGGTAAAGTACTAACGGAAATTCCAGCTTTATAGCATCAGTTCTCTGAAGGAACTGAACATGACCCATTTGATGTAACATTCAGGAAAGGGTTACGTCCAGTCAGAATTATACTGAATGATGATGAAAATATATCCTCTGCTGTATTCGCAGACCTACATTTGGATTTGCTTAAATTTCTAGACTGGAAAAATTAAAAGTAATGAAGAACAAAAAACGTGAGATTATCACTTTGCAGTAAAATCGATCAGGCTAAGGTAAAACAGAATATGAATAAGACACAATATTCAAACAAACGTTAAACAGACATTAGCAACTCAAACTGTAAGATAAGCTTAGATTTTTGTATGATGCTGCAGTACATCTTTCTCTCATCAAGTCAGCAACAACACAATTATTACAGCAGCGAACCAAAGAAGCTCTGCAAGCTGCCACCCTGTCTTACAGCAGACAGAACTGCTGACCAGCAAACTGTATTACCTATAGTCAAACCACATCCAGCTACTAAGAGACCTCTTCTTTGCTGTTTTGGTTTTTTTCTTAGTTCCCTCCCTCCCCAAAACGTATTGTTTTCACTGTGGTAAGACTTCTGTTTCCTGTCTAGCCACAGTAGCATTTCTTGCTGCTCAAGTGAATGCAAGGCCCTTCTAAGACTGTGCTTTGATGTTAGTTTATCTGCTTGCTCAGACACAGAGCCAGCCTTGAAATGTCATAGGTTAGCTGTGTTAATGCACTGATTAACTCCCAAGCACACAGAAAAACGCTGCAGTTTTAATCGCCATCACCTGTTCGTAATCCTTTTCTGTCCAACAGTAAAGCTTCTTGGTACAGTATACAGAATAGCTTCCTGGTGTACACTGTATTCTACTACATGTTGCTTCACAATTAAGAAAATTATTGTGGCTCATAAAAACACACGCCTTGCACTTGTTAAACTCTGGAACATGTTTTGCACTGCTTATTTTTGCATTCCTGCTAGCTCCTGCTATGGCTGAAAGCCTAACAAAATTTTCACCCTAAGTCTCAATTTCAGTGCATTGTACTAGGGCCAACGGTGCAAATCAGCGGACCAATGAGCAAACACAAAAATAACAAGTCCCTCTACAGACTGAAACAAGAGTTTGCTAAAAGATACGCTGTTTGCTGTTAAACTGCAAGTGGTAAGATGGGATATGATGTGTATGAGCAGAGATCGTATGAAGCAAATCAAACATCCTAACACATCAGAGCGCTGTCTGGAATAAGATAATGCATACAACAACTGCACAGGGCAGTTTTCTCTTCAGACCATTCTACAGCTTTCCCATTCATTTTGCAAACTAAGTAATGGGGCTAGATATCAACGGGTTGTTCAAGAGACCCCAAAACACTAGTACAGCTTCTAAGAAAACAACATGATACTTATCAAGTAAGGACCAAGGACCCAAAAAAGATTGTGAACACACTTTATTTCACTGTGAGAATGGGAAAGAAGGAGAATGAGTCAGGCAAAACTCAACAACTTTAAATTTCCTTCCTCCAGACTAGAAGAAACTTTAATAGAGATATACTGGGGCCCTCCCAAACGCAATGTACTGTGTGTACTCTGCTTCTGAAAGAACAGACTTAACCTAAAAACACCCAATGTAAAGAAGAGAGAAATGATCGACCATTTCTTATGATCCAAAGGCTGAACACTAAGCATGGGTTTTGTTTTAACTTGGAAGACTCTCCTCACTTCAGTGTACGCACCTTCGTCCTTTCTTGCTCCTTCTCTTTAGCGTGGACTAAGATAGCCTTCAAATCTAGATGACACCGAAATTTTTGTAAAACCTCTCAGTACATTCAAACTTCTAAAAAGATATTAAAACTTATCTACCCAATTGGACACCAGCTTTCTCAAGTGAAAGGTCAGTTGTGAGATGAAAACTGTCCTTACTACTGGATACAACTACTGTTCTAGTAACAGTGATTCACTTCTGCTGAAAAATATTTTTTAGATACTGCAACTTATTGCTAACCTCTGTCTGGTCACTTCAATGAATTAATCCAAATTCTCACATATAACTCTGTTTTTGAACAGCCTGATGTTAAGTAAAAATCTAAAACATTTACTGCCAAAACACTTCAATTCATCCCAAAGATCAATGCTCGTAATATGTTAAAGACTTGGAAGGGTATCTTACTACTTTTTCTTTAAGAGAAAGATGAATGGCTGAAATTAATTGAACAAGGGTTTATTTTGTTTCTGCATACAAAATTAGACGAAAACAGCTAATTTTTTTTTAAATTTAGATCAACACTTAGTAACTCTTGTTCTATCAGAATTTTGTGGCAAATGCAACACGCGCACACACACACAACTGCAGTTTATCTTCTTCCCTCTCCTGTCAAATTAGAAAACTTAAGAGTTTAAGGATGATCCACAATTTGCATGAAATCCAGCAGTCACTTGATACTACAGTTGCTGTCATCTCCCTTTTATGCCTATTCTTCTATTCGCTGTTTTCTTCCGCCCCTGTTCTCAGTGTGTAATAAAGCTTATCTAGTATTTCAAGGGTAAAATGATTCATTTCACCATTTCTAACAAAACAGTGCAATATTCATACTAGAAGTATCATGGGATTCTTCCCCTCCTGAAACTCAATGAGTTTTTACCACAAAACTTAGAAAAGTCAAAATGGACAGAATTCCATATGTGTCTGGTACAACTAAAAGATAGAAGTTGAACACACACTAGTAGACCAAAGGTTTTTAAAGTTGCTTTTAGATTTCCAAACATTTTCATATAAAATAATCAATAAAAATTGAATTTTATCCCCTTCACATGCTCCCTTTCTTCCTCCCAACCATCACCTGCCTTATGTCAAAAGTAACTTCAAAATTACACTCCCACTCCCTCCCCAATTGCACATTAAGACATGGACTTAACAACATAACGCTTCAAGTATGCTTCATGCCAATCGTCAATAAGAGTCATAACATTACTGAAAAAGTACACTTGTTCTTGGGAAGCCTGGGAAGGACTTCCTGTGGAGTGTGGTCAAACAAAGTTTTAAATAAGAAAAAAGCCCCTCAACCCAATCCATATCCCGTCCTCTCAAAAAGAGTAAAGTGTAAAATTTTCTTTGGACTTAAAGAAACAGTATTAAGATTTACCATCTGAATAAGAAATAACCCCAATAGGAATTTAGTATTACAGTGCTGCACAAACTGTGCGTGTGAAACAGTAAGTCATACAGATACTACTGTTCAGCTCTACACATACAGACTACATGTGGCATATAAGCATACACATAACATACTGGCCTGTCCAGAAACAAGATACATTTTTAAGGCTGGTAAACCTGAATAAACCTTTGCATCCAGAAGTATTTTTTAAATTATTTTCTCTTTTCATTGAGGGATTTGAATTTTTAATAGACGTGTGATGATTTCATCTAGAAACCATCAGCAATAGGAAAGCACAGAGCACTGATGTGAAACTGAGTACACATCCCCTCATTTGATCATGCATAAAAAAGGATCTGGATTTTAAGAAATTAACGGATGGTATGAAAGAACACTAATTTTTATAGAGAAGAAATCCTTCTGGAAACACAAGCAGGTTATTGAATGGATACCAAAATCTGGAAAGTGTGAAAAGCATATATGCGTGTGTGTGTATATATATAGACACACACACAGGTGCATGCATAAGTGTATATACACACACACACATATACGATACATCATATACGTATTTATTCCAACATGTAACTGTGTAAAACCAGCCTTTTTTTCTTTTCAAATAAAAGGTTTTAATTTAGCAGTTGTAAAAAAAAAAATACCAACAAAACCAGAAACAAAACCCCAAAAGAAACAAAGCAAACCATATACAATATGAACAAACAAAAATGTTATGTGAACAGTTTTACGGTAAAAGTGAGTCACATGCTGGCAGCAGCAGAGTGCTGAAACTCATAGTAATAAATAGCTCCAAATTATGAATTTTCTACAACATTTCCTTAGAAGACAGGACCAGTAATTCTTCTTTTATGATGATCCTGCAGAACACCTTCACTCATATATATTTAATTTTATAACATTAAAACAGACACAAGAAAGTAGACTGCAAAAGATGCTGGATTCAGGACAGCATACGTAATATTTTTTGTTAAAAAGTCCTACTGGTTTATTCACTAAGGCTAGACAGCAAGTCATATGATCCTATTTGGTGAATTTTCTACCGTGGTCAAGATGGATAAATGGACAGAGCCAAGGATCTGCAGTCCAGCCTGCTGTGATCCAACCCACTGTGGCAGACGGGAAACAAAATATAGGACCACTGTTTGGTCCCCAACTTTGTATCTGGTTTCCTGGAACTGTGGAAGTGGAAACAAGACTGTAGTGTTTTAAGTGACTAGAGAAAGATCGCAAGAAGTGGCATTTTAACATGAGTAAGGTTTACTAGGCCTGTGATAGTACTGCATCAAAAGAGCACACATGGAACCCCCACTACTTGCAACATCTGGTAGTGTCATTCAATCACTCACTGACTTTAGAATACATGTATGCAATAATAAATAGATCAGTTATGTAATAAGGCAGTGTGTTGAACATGCATTCGTCTTGTGGACTGGAACACCACAGAGAGAGATACATGATACCATACACATTCATTAAGACCAAGGTTTTTTTGTTTGTTTTTTGTGTTGTTGGTTTTTCAAGGCTATCCAGGCAAACTTCCAGAGCACTTTCTTCTTGAGAAGAGCGGTCCTCTGAGTCTTGTCACTTTTCCTCTCTCTTATCAAGAGATGATGACTGGCTTTAAGGAAAAATAAAGCTGAAGAAGGTTGTTTTGTTTTTCCATCCCCCATGTTGGTTGCATCACTCTGAATGTTTAATTTAAAGAACAGTTTTTGATGCAGCCAGATGCTGAATCCTCAGGAGGTTCCAGATGTTTCCAGATAACTTTGTAGTTTACGGACTGTGGTTTTGTCCAGTGAGCAAAGATCAAAGTCAAAGGTTGTATTCGTGATATGAAAGTGTCCAGTTTCTTCTATAAGATTTACTATCTGAAAGGAAAGAAAAGATGCAGTTGAAAATTTCAGCAGTTTTACATGCTCACTGAATGTATTAACATGCCACTGAGTATGTGAAAGGCATAAAACAAGGCCAATCACCCCAATGCTTGCAGGTTAAACCATTATCACTCACTTCCTTTCTGATATGAGCTCTTGTCCAGACTACAGTACCTAGGGTTTTCTCTAGATCATCATCAATCATAATGCCAGCCTACTCATCTACTACTCCAGCAAACATTACCATTGAATCATTAAGAATATATTTTTCAAATGTTAAAAGAAAATCTGTGTATTTTCTAAGTCAGTCAAAAAAAAAAAAAAAAAAAAAAAGAGCGCTCTTCCCCCTTCAAGCCCAAACAAATGAAAAAAAACCGAGGTAGATCTCTGGCTGGAATATTTACTGTGTGCATAGCTGCTAAGGAGGTTACTTTAGAGAATAATTGGCATAAGCCTTTTGGCATAAGCCTTTCTGCAAGCAAGGGAAAGAAATAAATCCTTATAGAATCTAGTGCATATCAAACAAAAAAATGTATTCAAGAGCTCTCACATCAACTGTTATTTCACATGCTAGCAGTCATTTCTTGAGTAACAGACTTAAATCAATTTTTTTTAAACCAAACCAACCATGAAAGATTCCTACCAGTGGCATAAGATCACTTCTTCTGGTGACTATTTAATCTATAATCACAGCTTTCATTCAAACAGGAAGCAGAAGTGCTGTTAGGAGTTCTGGAGAAGAACAGAGACTAAAACATTACTCCTATGAGGAAAGGCTGAGAGAGCTGGGACTCTTCAGCCTGGAGAAGAGAAGGCTCAGGGGGAACCTCATCAATGTGTACACCAGGGTGTAAAGAAGATGGAGCCAGGCTCATTCCAGTTGTGCTCAATGACAAGAGGCAATGGGCAGAAACAGAAACACAGAAGGCTCCCTCTGAAGATCAGTAAAAAGTTTTTTTCCTGTGAGAGTGACCAAGCACTGGCACAGGTTGCCGAGGGAGGTTATGGGGTTCCCATTCTTGGAGATATTCAAAAGCCAT
This sequence comes from Burhinus oedicnemus, assembly GCA_008921705.1. Taxonomy (NCBI): domain Eukaryota; kingdom Metazoa; phylum Chordata; class Aves; order Charadriiformes; family Burhinidae; genus Burhinus; species Burhinus oedicnemus. The sequence continues at coordinate 47,351 of VFFE01008071.1, forward strand.
CTGGATGTGGTTCTGGACAACTGGCCGTAGATGTCCCTGCTTGACCATGTAGGGGTCAGACCAGATGACCTCCAGAGGTCCCTTCCAACTGCAATCATTCTGTGAAATCAACAGTACTTGTCTAACTTGTGCCCTTCTGCAGTTTTGACATTTTTAGTCTCTCAAGTGTAGTCTATGTTTTTAAAGAGCAGTCATGCTTAACACTGAATTGCTGTAACAAGTAACTCCAGATACGTTAAGTTGCAGGATGCGCACCTACCTAAAAAACCCATTCAGCATCTTGGAAAGCCAAAGCATTATTTGCCAGATAGGGCTAACAAGGTGTCAACACAATATGGCTATGAATCTCTTCTGTGCTCTTTCATTCCAAGAGACAGACATGCCAAGTGAGCACCCAGAAAGGCACTCCATCCTGAAGTGGGCCTCTGGGTAGTGTCATGGACTGACAGAACATTGCTCTTCTGCTCAGTCTTTCCAACCATCCCTTCAGTGGCACTCAGACTAGGCTCAATGTCCTGTTTGCACCTTTCAGTTTGAAACCCATTTAGTTCTAGGGCTTCCACATATATCTCCACTGAAGCCCTGCTGCTAGATATTCCTTGCTTGTTTGAGCTTTATTACTCTGACTGTAATTCCTTTTCCACAGCTGGAAGAGATACATATGTATGCACATATGGCTTACAAAGGATACCTTAAAATGACAAATCTGGTAGGAATACACCAACTTGAAAAAGAAAAATGAATTTAAACTAAATCTTTTGTAATTTTCCGCTCCTCATTTCATTACATAAGCAGATGTTTCTTCTCCTCAGACCACACAAGAGAAGACTATGTTGGTGAAAACTGAAGTAACTTCATGTGTATTGTCAGGCATGGAATGACATAGCCCAGAGTGGATTAAACAGAATGGAAACAAGATAAAATAGTAAGAGTAAAAATCCCCTTTTCAATCACCTCCCATTTTCCAAATTGGAAAAAAAACCCCAAAACAACAAAAAAGTAAAATCTTTAATTTGGTTTGCAGCTGTTCAAAATTCTGAAAGTACTTAGGAACAATCCTGCTCTTATTAACAGTTCATTTAAATCTGCGTGATAAATAAATGCTGCACAAGAAGTTTACAGAAGCTGAGGCCAGGAAGATGTAGCTACACCGAACAATTCTAACGCTTCCTTGTGTTACGATGGCAGAATACCACCCCTCATAACCCCAGTAATACATGTGATTTTATAAAGAAAGACAGTGTTAACACATTTTTATATCTTTAAAAATTGATAAGCACTTTTATTGATCAGGTTCTGCTTTGGGCTTTTAAGCTCTAGGCCATGGGAAATATAAACATATCCATCATGCCCCCCTCAAGAAATATAGCCACTATGTCAGGGCACCTGGTAAATCAGACTGAAATGTACCCCAAAAGTTTTAATGGATTTACAAAAAATGTAACAAGATAAACCCAGACAGCTCTATGAAAAACACCTGCCCATGTGCCAGTCAATGAGGAATTAATGACTTACAATATTAGCATACGCATCCTCATGCTATTCAGAAATACTTGAAAAAGAATAAAAGGTTGAGATTAGTTGCCAGGAAGTCTGACAGTTATAATACTAAAAATACAGCATTAAAACGTTTTATTCCGAGAGCTCAGGCTGCAAAGAACAAAAATATCCCATTTGTTCCTGCTGTAGTAAGCTTTGCTTTTCTGCTGTAATGTACATCTCTGTTTACATAACGTCTCTCCAGCTCAGTTTCATCATTATCCATCACAGTACAACTATTTATCTGCCTTTAAACAAGCAAACGAGTTATGTGTGTTTAAGGAAGCCAAAGTGCATGTAATGACATAGTCATTTTTCAATTTATAGGGGGTTTTAGGCCATTTGATAGTTTCCAGACCTGCAAGCTGCCCCTTGCAGAAAATTCTCAGAAGATAGTTGCCATCTGAAGTTAAGCACCTTGTGGACGTGAGCAATGTAATTTTCAGCAGTGCTGCATACTCTCAATTTCTTCCCTATTCCTGTGCTGTCTAGTGCACTGACTTTAAGGAGATTTTTCACCAGCTGAACATATGACTTCTCATGCCTCAAAATAAGAGGCAAAGTCTCACCAGAAGTCTTGTTGCTTTTCATGGGGTCATGCTAACATCATCTGCACTGAAAATGCAGAGTTAGGAACCCAGCTTTAGCCAGCCAAATTTGAATATGTGAGACACGCAGCATTAACATCTGATTGCAGACTCAGTTATCCCTACTATTTCTCTGCAAATCACAGGGCCGAGGGAAAAAAAAAAAAAAAAGCCTCATCACTGTAAATCCTAAAGCTTTTCTTTACAATGAAAGAGGTGGGAGAGATACTTCTTTTTAAAATGTAATTTCAGACCAATTTCTGCCTAGCCATGGTCCAGTATTCACATAAAAATTGCTCAGGTGATTCTCACAGGACTAATTTCTTGGTCAAATGTTCTTTTACACCTGCCTTCTCCCTCTTGGGCAATTCTTACATAAGTATCATTTTACATCAGGATTACTTAGCTACATGTCCAGGCACTGCTAGTTCAGTATCACACCTCTCCTGCCTCCTCCCTCCTTTTTGTGGATATATTTCAGCTTCCTTTAACAAAGTGTCTCAAATAGCATGGCCTCTCTTGGGAAAGAGCCACATTGTCAAACAGATACATTTTTCTCATTTCCAGCTCGGCTGCATTCCTGTTTGCTGTCATGCCTATGGACTTGGTAACAACTGAGATTGCAAAAACCTGTCCTCTCCTTTTCACATGCCTCAGCATAAGTTTCAAAAGCCAGTGCTTTTGAATGATCAATGCATTCATTCTTCTCTTCCAAGTCCCTTCTCTAAAAATTCCCTAAAGTCTCTGGGTAGCAGACTTTGACGTGTGCAAGAGATTATTACCTGCCCTAACATAAACTAAAGAGATGACAGTCACCACTCAGGAACACAGAACCCCACCACCATTCCACATCAACACCACCATCATCTTTAAAACTCTTGCAGCTATTTACAGTTTTCTGTTGCACATTTCTGCACTCAACCCCTCTTTTCAGGTAGTAACCACCATCCCATTTCGCAGTTTTATTATCCCTTGCTCTCCTGACCCTTGTACTTCCTGTAGTCTCTGTATATACGTATTCCTTGGTCTAGAAGTTTCACATTCATTCCTAAAAACTTTCTCAGCTCTATACTCCTTTTATTTCTGTCCTCACTGGAAGTATTTTACATTAATTACACAGCTGCAAAGCCATATGGACATTTAAGATGGGATGACAGTTTATTTGTAACACAGAGGAGCACTGATTCTCTCCAAGGTATCTATTCAATATTGTGACCATATTTCTGTAAACTGATAAAATCATATGAACTAATGAATTGCAGAATATTAAGGGATTAAAGGCTTTAAAACTAAACTGCATTATTTGTTTTATAACAGCACAGACCACTTGCTAGAGCAGACTGGCTAACAGACAACTGGTAAGTAACTTGGCCCTTCCACTGAATTCTGGTAGACCTCTGTAGCCAGTACTATGGAGTTACCAGCTTTCAGTACAGAACTGCACCACTGTCCTAGCCTGCACCGTCCGGCCATAAATCCAGCTGCCACTGGGGCTGTATCAACAGCCTGCACACGCTCCAAACAAAGGGAAACAACCTGTAAGAACAGTCCCCCAGGAAACAAGGCAACGCTGATTCTACATCAACCTAACTTTTATAATGTAACTAATGAAACACTATGCTATGAGAATGCATGGACTACAGTATTAAAACTATACTCTTCACACGAGTTGTGAGGCAAAGGTCAATGAATGAATGTTTTCTCTTGTCTGATAAATACACTCAGGAGAAAAGAAAAAGTCTATCTTTAGTTCAAAATGCACAAGAATATACTGTTCTTTTTTCATTTACTCAGAAAAGGATACTTAATTTCCAGCTCAGTTTGGTCTCTTTTCACACAGTTTTTCGTTGTATTAGTAAACTCTCATGAAGCAGATTGTAACATCAGACTGAAGAAGCTTTAGTGGACCTTTGTTCTAACAAAGGTAAATATTTCTTCCTCACCAAATACACTTAAATGCTACCAGATGAGAAAGACGATTATGGATTCGACTCGATCCATTTCATTTGCTTGGACAAATATTTCTTAGAATCATAGAATCATCTAGGTTGGAAGGGACCTTTAAAATCATCAAGTCAAACCATCAACCTAACACTGCCAAAACCACCACTACACCATGTCCCTCAGCACCACATCTACCCGTCTTTCAAATAACCCCAGGGATGGCGATTCCACCACTTCCCTGGGTGGGAACAAACATGTTCCAGTGTTTCACAACCCTTTTGGTGAAGAAATTTTTCCTAAGATCCAATCTAAACCTCCTCTGGTGTAACTTGAGGCCATTTCCTCTTGTCCTATCGCTTGTTACTTGGGAGAAGAGACCGACCCCCGCCTTACTACAACCTCCATTCAGGTAGCTGTAGAGAGTGATAAGGTCTCCCCTCAGCCTCCTTTTCTCCAGGCTAAACAACCCCAGTTCCCTCAGCCGCTCCTCATAAGACTTGTTCTCTAGACCCCTCACCAGCTTCGTTGCCCTTCTCTGGACACGCTCCAGCACCTCAATGTGTTTCTTGTAGTGAGGGGCCCAAAACTGAACACAGTATTTGAGCTGGGGCCTCACTAATGCTGAGTACAGAGGATGACAGGAGGATTCCCATTGGAAGGGATTTTGCTAGTTCCAGCCCCTGCCCAGAGCCGGCTCAGCTGTGGGGTCAGATCAGACTGCTCCAGGCTTATCCAGTCAGGATTTTAAAAGCTCCAAGGACAGAGACAACGCAGTCTCCCAGGACTCTGTTCCACTGCTAGACCAACTTCATGGGAAAAAACATTTCTTGCTTGTTTTTATCTTTGCTTTGCAGAAAAGGTTTTGAGGAATTTTTTTTTTTTTTTTTTTTTTTAAATTTCACATGAACCACCTAAGCCCTATGCTCTCCAGGCTGTTGATAAAGCCCTAGTGAAAGCTGGATTTAGGCTGGACTGTGCAGGCTAGGACAGTGGTGCAGTTCTGTACTGATAGCTGGTAACTGCGTAATACTGGCTACAGAGGTCTACCACAAGTGAAACCATTCAAAAGCTATGCCTTGGACAACTGGGAAAGTAAGTGGTCAGGAAGCAAAGCTAGTGCATGAATTTCCAATACAGTGGCTTTTTCAGATTCACTTTTTGTATGAACTCTCTAATAATTAGTGAATAATGTAAAGTGGAGAGGGTGTTGCAACTCCTACCTTAAAAGGAATTCCTACTGCACAGTAATTTCCCAACATAGAGAAAAAATTGCCTCCGCCACCATCCTGAAAGTGTGCTTTGGTTACCTTTGTCTACAAAGGGGAACTTAGGAAGCAACAGGACATCGAATATGAACGATAACTAATACGCATCATTGCATATTGTAACTTATGAAATCTGACAAAGCTATGAGTATTCCTCTTTAGCTAAGAATATCCTTAACCAAGGTCTTCCTTTTGGCTGACATCTCAATTGTTTTCTCATCTTCACTCACAATATTGAGCCTGAACTAATAAACAGATTAATGCTGGGGCTTACAAAATATTTTAGCACACTTATTCAAGTGCTGAGAAATCTGATGAGTGATTGCAACCACTTAGAAGTGGTAAAAATGTTCCTCTTCCCAACATGTCCACAACTGGTACATAATTGCGCTAAAGGTAATAAAACCATCTGTTCTACAATTGCATCTGCTTTGTTTACATTGCTTCACAATTTGTAATCCAATAGTACCTGACAATGACACCCAAAACAAAGAATACTATACTTTGTTCTTACTATTGCATAACCTTTAAATAAATTCAGAGCATTCTTGGTTTGTACATTTTCATATTTTACTCCTTCCATGACTTCAGACGACTCAATGAATTGATTGTGTTTTTGCCCAAAGTGAGTTTTGCTTTGAATCCCATGTTTTCTGTTTGCCATAGAAAACATCTTTAATTGTTTCTGAGAAAATCACGGTCATTTTCAGGAAAAAGCAGTAAGATTTTTATCAAGTCAAGGTGCACAGCTGTACCCATTCTCCCATCCTGTTTTTGTAATTATTGATATAGTATGTTGAGAAACATAACAATGAATTAGTGAGAAATTTAGTTCAGATAGGCATTTTCTAAAAATTTGTCATTTAGTGTGACAACACAATTTAAAGTATGTGTAAAAATTCCCTAAGCTGCACTGAAAGTGGTAATGGGCTGTATACGGATTATACAGGCTTGAAGGCTATTAAACCTGATTACAGAGTTTTAGATGAAGAGAAAAAAATAGAGTGACTTAACAATCTCAGTGAGCATGCTGTGATATCGCATGAGAGTGCTCCTCACCTGCTGCAGTACGTGTCTCTCTCTCAATGTCATTAATCTTCTGTGGAGCTCTACTAGTTCATCGAGATATGCCTAGAAACAAATCCCCACCCATAAACAACTTGTTAGTTAAGTCATAGCTATGTATTTCAAAAACTTCAGATGACTTCAAAAACAACAGAAATGGAAATTTTATTTTAAATCTTCTTTGAGCTAAATTTTCTGATTTAGTAGTTTGGCTTTCTCTAGCTTAATACAACCCAAATACAAGTTTTTGTGGGTTTTCTTAGACACTTCACACCAATGACAATCTTATTAGGTGGTCCTTTGCTGCAGAAGATAATCTCTGTATCTCAACTGTGGCAAAAAGTGTCAGACAGATTGGTGATGCCAAAACAGCACCTTTAAAAAAAAAAATCTCTCACCTTTCCATATAAGGCCTAAACCCAAAGGCTCACAATCAAATTCCTCTTTTTCTCTAAAGCTACATAATTAACTTTCTTTGTCAACAAGGAGATGTAAGGAGTGAAAGATCAAGCAAGAGTAATCCAATGGTAAATTCCACTGTCCCGCTTCCTGGGTTGCCAAACCTGTCCCACCTCTCCACCCAGTTATCAACTTTCTCCTTGAGCCTGAGCTATCAGAACCCTTTTTTTCTTTTAAGCGGAGAGAGACACAGCACCCAGCTTAAGAAACCAAAAAGCGTACGGATCAGGCTACGGAAAATCTAGCAACATATCCTGAAACTTTGGTCTCCTGCTTCACGTTATCACAAAGCTGACACTAATACCTGTAAAATATGAACCTTAAGAGAAACCTGTCCACACTGGGAAATTGTGTTATTTTCACTCACACAAGGACTTAGAGCTCTTACCCATGGCCAGCTGTCATGATTTTAAACAACACTGTCTTACTCAGTGTTAAATGGTAACTGTTGCTTCGTATCATTCTAGTTAACGTGCTAAATCACACTGCCACTTCCTAACGCACAGCCCTCAGAAAGGATTCTGGAAAATATATAAATATTTTAATTGACAGATTTATTGGCTAGGAATACAGCTGTGAATTCTCTTCTTCAAAAACTATCACTTCATCTGTGAAACACAATGCAAACTCATGGTGGAGAGTAGATAAAATAATAGATGGCAGATTCCTAACTGCTGACATTTGCCCAATCACCACATGTAGAGAAGAGAAGTAAAAAACTGTCAAAATAGGTCAGAAGAAGAAAGAATTACAGAAAAAAAGAGAGGAAGATCTGTACCTAAAGGAACCCAAAGCAAAGATGTACTACCTACTAAGATTTTCATTCTGTAACAAAGGTTGGTGTTCAGTAAATACATTAATATCATATCCTGGACTAGTTTACTGTTACCTCATTCTCACCTACCTTATCACAATCTCCATTCTTTATTTGTTTATCAGACTTGTTTTGCTTTATTGGACTTTTCACTTCTAAAATCTGGAAAAGAAAGAAAATCCTGTAAAAATTAAATGCATCATTGGATACAATTACCTATGAAAAATTCTGCTATCAGTTAATAACACACAGAATATAACATCTGGAGAAAATGTAATAAAAAATCAAAACTGAGCTTTTCATTCTTTAATCCATAAAACCTACTGAAATTTTTCAGAAAAAAAGCAGCTTACAGCACAAAATGCTGAGTTGCTGTAATGAGGTGATATTGATACTATAAATCCTTAAAAGAATTAATTTCATGTCATTTAAAGCCTCCTCAACACTTTTTTGTATCTTTTGCATGCTGGTAGGGTAAGAAGTCTGATTTTGCAGATACAAAATGATGCTGAGGTACTCTCCAGTGCCTTTGAAATGGCACATGATCAGTGTACTTTCCCTTTTCTTTTTTTCCCCCCAATATTGTCTCTTTTCTTTTACAATAAAGATTTTGAAACATAGTCTTTGAAATGACTGCATCAGTTGCAACTGGGGGGGGCGGGGGGGGGGGGAGTTTG